>RQTK01000385.1:380853-443853 GCA_003991915.1 Elysia chlorotica
GGGAATAAAGAAGAAGCTAGTTATTATTTTCTTTCCTACAGCTGATCACAATTAAACTTAGTTTTACATAGATGTAGGAGTGTCAATATGTTTCAGTTCAAATCCTTTTTTTTTTATACATGGAACAACATTCCTACTGTGTGTCTATTGACTGAAAGAATTATGCGTTCAGAACCCTTGTAGCCGCATTTGAAAGTTCTACTAAAAGTACTATACAGAAATAGAAATATCAGCTGAGTATTGAACCCCTGACCTCCTACTCATCAATCCAGATCACTAATAGTAGAGATATCAGTAGAGCCTCATATTGCTAAAAATGCAATCTTCATATTAAATATTATGTCACGTCCCATAAGTTTCCTACAGAGATGAGCTGAAAAAGGGGGTGGGTGGAAAAAGAGCAACATAACCAAAGATTTGAACCTTGGACCTCCTGCTCCTCAGTCCTAAGCACTGGAGACTGAGCCAACACTAATAATATTTCATTAGATCTACATCCCATGAATTTCTAGAAAAATATTAGACCAGATTTTTGGACACCTGTTGAGTATCGCATTGTCTGCTTGCGAGTATACCCATTCATGAGTTGCTCCTGTGCTGGAAAAAGGAGGAATAAAAAATTAATGAAAGCCCAGTACCAGTGTCAGTTACTCGGCTACCCGCAGTGCCCATTCCTGAGGTGCTAAGTCAGTGAAGTAGTCGAGCGCAGGGAATGTAGTTTTCTCAGAGCGAGACAGTTATTTGGCTGGTGCGCTTTATGAGTTAAGATATTCAGTATTTAAAAGATCCTTTATCCTCCACAAGGCTTTGTATTCCACATCAGCGCAGCTGCAGAAAACTGCTGCCTTTTTCTTCATGGCCCTAGGCAAAGGAGCGCGAGCTCAGAGACCAACAACAAAAGATCATATATTAATAGAGTTAATATAATTAGAACATAAGTTACAATACAGGGTTAATATTTCTTTCAAGATCAATGCTAAAAACTCTTTTTATCTTCCCTACATACACAGGGGGTGCGGTAACCCTGGCACAGAACAACAGCTTTTGAAACAGGAGGTAGACCTGTGGTTCAAGCCCCGATCCCTTTAAAATCGTTAATGACAATGCCAATGTAAAGTGCAATGAATTACAGCACACACAACAAAAATGGAATTGAACAAAAGTTGAAAACAAAAAGGTGAATATATGTAACACTAATATGCAAATTAAAAAAAATATCTAAGCGCCAGTGAATCAACCATTAAAGTAATCACACTTGCTTAGAGTATTCAATATATGTTTTGTGTATTTGAGCAGTAATACTAAAGGAATAGATCTAGATCTAGGCCTATATCATATCTAAAATCAAGCTCTAGATTTAAAAGTCTATATTATCTATATTATTAAATAGTCTTTTGAATTGTCCCACACATCTTGAAAATAATTTGTTTCCATTTTCAAACACTGTTTTATTAAAAAATAAAAATAATTTATTGCATTTATATTGCGCATTTCCAAAATTTAAGTTTTGCTCAATGCGCAGTACATTAAAAGAAATCATGTACATGAAATAAACATACATAAATAAATGTGTAAACATCACAGAGGTAATGGCACAAACAAACATGCAAATGATATATTCAATCACACATACACACACATGCACATAAACATACACTCACAGACACACACACACATACACTCACACACCCATATGATCCTGTGATTATATGATTTACACCTTTGAAAAATGAAAAGTTGAAACATGACTACTCATCTGCAGTAGCCTCCAGAACGTGTGTGAATGTCTTATAAGTTATAAGGTCTAGATCTAGGCCTATATCATATCTAAAATCAAGCTCTAGATTTAAAAGTCTATATTATCTATATTATTAAATAGTCTTTTGAATTGTCCCACACATCTTGAAAATAATTTGTTTCCATTTTCAAACCCTTCAGATGTAAGAATCATAAAATTATAACAATAACAAATATTTACTTGGCTTTGCCCAAAACGCTAAAGCGTCTTCCGCTTTTCCGGAACGTCTGACACTTGAGGCAGCCGCCATTTCTAAACAAAAACATTGCAAGTTAGGACAGCCACTCTACTCGACTCATTACAGTGGTCACCACGCACTCTTTAGTTTGACGAGATCACTTTTTTTTCCTTACAACTGGATAAAGCGACTTGTTTCCAACTTACCATGAACGATCGACGTGACGCTGTGAGCTAAAAGAACAAGCTTCGTGTGCTCATGGTTGTTTCTCTTCCCCTCTATGGCGAAAGCAGTAGATTATAAGCTTAAGTTATGAAGAAAAAGAACACCCGTAGTCTAGATTCGGCCCCCATTTAAAACAAGCACCTGTAAGCCCTGGACTAGAGGTTGGTGCTGGGGACTGAAATCGGGAAGTTCTGTGCTTTAAATTAAAACCACATTCATATGTCCTCATCCTTAGTGTCGTCACTCCTTTTCCGTCGAACAAAATACTTGAACTAATAAATATGTACTTTTACATATATACATATGTACAAATCAAAAAGCCCATGGAGCAATAAAGAAAAAAGAGAGAGGGGGGGACAGACACATTCCACATACGGTACACATAAAAATATAGGATCGGATCCTGTGATTATATGATTTACACCTTTGAAAAATGAAAAGTTGAAACATGACTACTCATCTGCAGTAGCCTCCAGAACGTGTGTGAATGTCTAATGAATATAATCAACGAAGACGAAGATACAGGAAGTGAAATTCTTCTTCTTCTTCTTCCATTGAGATCACAGCCTCACAACTTGAGGACTTGTGTGAACTGCGCTTTTTTGGACTCAACAAGCACTAGTCTGAGGTGGCTTTTGTGGTGCAGCAGTATGCTGACTGATGGTTTTCCTTAGCGGTTTCTGGACTCTGGTTTTGGGTCTGATCTATGGCTTTCACAGGAATTATGTTGATATTGCCGACTTTTGATTTAAAGGAGTCTAAGGAGCCAGAAGCCTTAATCTTTTCAGGCAGGTGGTTCCACAGTCTGACGGCTGATGGAAAGAAGGAATATAAATGAACATTTGTTCTGGACCTTGGTATCATGTAGCTGCCGCCTGCTCTGCATGTTCTATTGTTGTTCATAATAAGGTCTTCTGTTGGTATATGACATAGATGATTTATTGCTTTGTAGATTACTGTTACTTTGCTTTTAGCTCTTCTCTCTTGTAATGATGACCAATTTAGTTGGGACTGCAGTTTACTGACACTGCTTTGTCTGTCATACTGATTATGGACGAATCTGGCTGCTCTTCTTTGGATATTTTCTAGTACTGTAGTAGGTCAATATTATTTTGTTGGTGTGGGTCCCATGCATTACTGCTATATTCTAGAGTTGGTCTGACATACACTTCATACGCTTTTGCTTTTATGTTTTTGGGACACTGCGATAGATGGCGTTTAAGGAATGCTAGGTTTTTATTTGCTTTCTTATATGTGTTGGTAATGTGTTCCCTCCAGTTTATCTGACTATCGAACTAGCGTAACTCCAAGGTATTTTGCACTTCCTGTTCTTTCGAGTTTGGTGTTGTGTATAAAATAGTCCTTAGTAATGGTATTTTTTTTCTTTGATATTGTAATTACTTGGCATTTTTGTGGGTGAAATTCCATCATCCATGTTTTTTTCCCATTTTTGAAGTGTATTAAGATCTTTTTGGAGTATATTTGCATCATTTGGATTAACAATTTCTCTGTAGAGAAGGCTGTCATCTGCGAAGAGTCTGAGTGATGTTCCTTTTGCTAGGCCATTTGTTATGTCGTTTATATAGATTAGGAATAGTAATGGTCCTAAGAATTGACAGAATGTGGACTTCTAAATTGTATGAGAGATGCTATCAAAGACACAAACGATAAGTCTAAATTACTCAAACCAAGAACGTTTGATAAAAAAAAACAAAAAACAATAAAGGGTGACAGGCGAAGTACTTAAACTCCAGAGGGTCAGATAAGAATGCAGAGATACAGACAAATTAATTTTAACTTCTCGATAAAGATGTAGAGAAAGAATGCCAAATCGCCAAAGAGAAAGGTTCAATGACAAATGTCTTGAGATTGAAAATCTTTCTCGTAATTATAACCAACAGAAATTTTATGAATAAAAATTAAAGCATTCACAAACAAAGGGAATGCTGCTGGTGGCTGCATAAAAGATAAAACATGCAAAGTTTTATCTGAATCAGAACAAATATTGAAGCGATAGACAGAATAAATAGAACTTTTTGACGCAGATAGACCAGCCAATGAAATAAAGTCCTATCTACAAGGCCCAACAATAATTTTGGAACAAGAAAATGAATATTTATGCATTAAAGACGATGTCATCAGGTAAGCATGTGACATAGATGGCACAACAACAGAGATCCTTAGAGCTTTGGAGTAAAAACTCTAACTGGAATCTGTAATGAATCTGTAATACACCATACATCCGAGAAGAATTAGGAATCTCAGTTTTCATTCTACTTCCCGAAAAAAACAAATGCACTCGAATGTACAGATTACAGGCTATAATAAACTTGATGTGTCATACGTTAAATCTATTACTGACCATCATACTGAATAGAATAAACGACAAGGAGTTGAGTGCACAAACAAGATGTAGCTTACGCCTCTTCGTAACAATGTCAAAATAAGAAGGCTTACGACGAGACTAAAGCTACGCCATGTTTGTGCATAATAAGGGAAGCTATTTTAATCTGAAAATTCTATCCGAAAAATAATATATAGAGAAAAACAGAGATAGACATGCATGTTTTATTGACTTACTGAAAGCGTTTAATATGCATATCCTACAGTTAACCATAAACAACTTATCGAATCTCTACAGAAACTATTTTAATTGATGGAAATGATATAGCCCTGTTATCCAACATGTACTGGTAACAACTGAATAAAGTTAAACGAGACAACACACGAACAGGTTTAGTAGAAATAAAAAGAGAAGTTCGACAAGGCTGTGTATTATCCCCTTTTCTATTCAACATATACACGTATTTTTTTATTTAGAAAAATATAAGATGCTCCTGGACGAGAGGTTGGGGGTGTGAAAAATTAACAACCTAAGATATGTCGATGATAGAGTGATCCTGGCAGAAAGTGAAAAAGATTTTCTAACACTAGTTACAGTAGTAAAAGAGGAAAGTGACAAATATGACCTCCTGATAAATATTAACATAACCAAAACTCTTGTTATTTCAAGAAATAAAAAGAAAACCCTGTAATAAATAAAAAATGAGTGGAACGTTGAAAGTTTTGTATATTTGGGCCAACTAAACAGAAGATGGAAAAAAATGAGGCAGAGTTAAAGAAAGGGATAGAAATGGCAAAACACGTTTTCAAAGCTAAAGCAGATCCTTACTTAGTTACTATCTCAAATGTATCACTTCTAGTTCTAAGAAAATGTTATATTATTTGGTCGACATTTATGTATGAGTGTGAAACTTGGACTCTGACTGCGTGTACTGTAAGAAGAATAGATGCTTTAGAGATACATTTATATGGCTTTAAAGAAGAATAACACGAGCCTCTTGGAAAGAAAATAATTTTTTTTACTAGAAATGGTAAAAACAGCTCACCAAAACAGTGAAAGAGAGAACAATTAATCATTACGGACATGTAGGCACAGTTCCTTTCAGAAGAAGATTGTAGAGGGTATGGCGTAAGGCACGAGAGGTAGAGGAAGGAGGCGGATGAGTTGGGTCAGGATGTGGAGGACTCGACTGGAATGATATCAACGATGCTACGAGATTGCGCTTGAACAAGAAAGATGGAAGACAATAGAATTAAACCTCTGGAAAGAGAAGGAACTTTGACTGACTGACTGCGAAGCTGAAATGCAAATGGTTTTAATCTGTGTAGGTACTGTTTTGGGGGTATTTTTGAAATTTCATTAAAGATCAAATACTTTATGCATTGATTGTTTCGAAAAGAAAAAAAAAAAACAGGTGCGCAGCGCGATGCAAAGGCATTCAAATTATCAAAATTTCAATACTGTAGCTCACTTTCACTCTTACTGCAAGTTCTAATTAGATTCATCTCGGTGATCCTACCTTTTATTCGCCGACTTTGACGTATAAGACGAGGTGACCGCTGCAGGGGATGGACTGTTCGCCGCCACCTTCTCACATCTTTTGTTTATTTTCTAAGCTATCCCCAAGGAAAGTTGTGATTGAAAGCAGCAAAAGGTGCAGCATAATTTTAGCCATTGGAAATCAATTAAAACAAACAAAGCCAAGGCAAACTAAACTACTTTTATAATTTAAAATTCAAGAATTTTCTTTTGCTGACTAATAGGCCTACATTAATTTTGTGTTGCGATAATCATACAACGTTTATTACCTGCTTCTTTCTCTCTCTTTATCCACTTATGCGTCGCTACGCCTCTCTCTCTCTCTCTCTCTCTCTCTCTCTCTCTCTCTCTTTCTCCGCTCATGCGTCGCTACGTCTCTCTCTCTCTCTCCCTATCTCACTTTCTCTCTCGCTTAGTCTTCTTTCCATAAATATCTCCATGGCGTTTTCTTCTCTCTTTCTCTGTTGACTCTCGCTCAGCACGGAAAAACAAGCACAAGTGGTAGAGCGTTCGTCTGCCAATCGGGAGATTTCTATTTCGAAACCCACGATCGCTTGAGTCGTGTCAGTCAGCTGAAATAGGAGTCATTTTATCCCCGCCCTGTCTCGGTAATGGCAGCATGCATTATTCGTCATACATTAGTCTTGGGATCCGTCCACACAATACATTGTATTATAATGTATATATTGCTGGCGCTGGACGTTGAGTGACAAAATTAAAGTTAAACTCAAAGTCAAACTCTCGCTCAGCTTCTCTCCTTCTTTCTCTGCTGTCCGTCTGTCTGTCTGTCTGTCTCTTGTCTCTCTCTCTCTCTCTCTCTCTCTCTCTCTCTCTCTGTCTGTCTGTCTGTCTGTCTGTCTGTCTGTCTGTCTGTCTGTCTGTCTGTCTGTCTGTCTGTCTGTCTGTCTGTCTGTCTGTCTGTCTGTCTGTCTGTCTGTCTCACCCCCCTTCCCTTATCTCTCTGTTTGTCTGTATTTCTGTCTGTCTCACCCTCTCTCTCTCTCTCTCTCCCTCTCTCTCTCTCTCTCTCTCTCTCTCTCTCTCTCTCTCTCTCTCTCTCTCTCTCTCTCTCTCTCTCTAGTCTCTCCCTCTCTAGCCCACGGCCTACCTCTAAACTGTCTTTTTTTTTTTATAAAACTCTTCATTCTTTAGTTCAGATTTAGTGCGGTAGAACTAGGACTGGCATTTTTCCTCTCTGGGAAATTGTATGTAACCCCAATTGATTGAAATTGAAGGATTTTAGAAGTTACCAAAATATACACGTGTAGTTGTGAATACATGTATTTCAATTGAATTTCCAAACTGTAAAATATGTAATCTAGTAACTTGTCAACATTTTTCAGGCAAACCGAAAATTCAGTAAAAAAAATTCCTTTGGTTAGTACACGTACCCAAACTTTAAAAGAAACAAAAGAGCCCCGTTGGGTTCACAAAGTAACCGGTGTCATATTTTCTCCACATTGCCTTACACCTTACGTTTGGCAAAATTTCCGATTTTGTAGCAAATTTAGTTGCAAATTTGGGCATTTGAGGCAAAATTAGTGGCAAATTTTGCTATTCGAAGCCCACAATTTTGCGAAATTGCTTCAGGGACAGGTAAGGGCATTTTTAATTCGTATGTAAAACCCTCTAATTTTTTCTGCTCCAGGTCAATCGGGAACTGTTCTCGGCTACCTCAGCCAGTAGCTTCGGAACTTTTTGTTCTTTTGTTGTTAAATATTGAGAGCTTAGTCAGAAGTTCATAGGGGTAATGACCTTACGAACCCTCTAGCACCAATCTCCACTGCCATTACCACAGCTTTGTAGCCGGCATCTCGCAGCTCTTTGGTCAGGTTCAGGTGTTTTTCTCTTTTGTACACGTGGACCTCTTCCTTTCTACTTTCGTTAATTCTACCATGTTAAGCTGTTGCGTTGAAGCTGAATTGATTACGATATCAGGTCTTAATCCAATTTCTTTGATTATACTGGGGTGACTGTCTGTTGAAACCTCCCAGTCGTCACACTCGTCTAACAAGCCTATCGTTTGTTGTTGTTGTTGTTGTTTATATAGACCGTAGCGCCTCCCTATGTTTGGAATATCAATGCACTTGTTTCAGTATCGGTGGTCTCTCCTTTAGCCGTTCTAGTATACCTTCCATGTGAGAGGGCGATTTTGCAGGAGCTCAAGACATGATGTGTGGTCTGTGTGATCTTTTTTTCCCCCATGGCACTAGGTTTGTGTTGGAGGGAAAGATAAATTAGTCCATTATCCCTGATGTGGTTGTTGAACTGCTTTTTGAACCCTTCCGGAATCTTCATCCAATCGCATTCATTGATGACCATATTTCTTTTCTCTGTCCCTTCTTGACCCATTATTTGGGTCAAAGCATGGTTACGTGCATGACTAACTTTTCAAATATTTCAATAACTAAGTGTGGGAACATGCCATTTTTTTTTTTATTGTGACCTTCTTCTATTATTACCTTAGACTAAATATACTACCTAGGTCTATACTTATAGAGGCATTCTAGAGAAATATGTGTTTAAAGTTTTGAACCGAGAACCGGAAAAAATGGGGGATGCCCAACACAGGCCAAATTTTGCCTCCGTGTCGCAACGCACAGGTTGTCGGCCCGGTGTTGCAAGCTGTTATCCGTTGGTCAACATTCAATGGGCGTTGAGGAATGAAAAGGCACAAGAAAAAGATACATGTAGTTGCATATTGCCTGTGACTGTCTAGGATGGATGAAGGAGTTGGTATATTTGCACATTTACGGAGAGTAAGTGTGCGGCTTTGCCACACATTACTCTTTCAAGATTGATTTTAAGGGGAATTTGAGCTTTGCTGTGCAGTAGTACATTGCCACATCTATGAGAACCGGAGGAACGCTTAAAATCTCCTGGTGAACTTTTTGATTTAAGACTCTATTGCCTATACCGTAGTTGAGGAGCGTATGCCGGGAGTGGGCGGAGGAGCGTGGGGATTAGCATGAACTGAAGGCACCACACTTTGAATTTACCATAGAGTCCACAGTATTGATGGCCAAGAGGAATTCGGTGGCCTGCTATGATGCTTCTAACCCCCTTCTGCTATCTTAAGAGTTAGTGTGTGAGAGAGATTTCACGGCGAGGATTTGTCGTTTGCTTGATTCTTTAAATCTTTGTTAAAACTCAGCCTGAACATTGTTTAACCACTTTAAGTTCTATTAAGAAATAGAGCGAGCATGTGTTACGCTCGTTCCTCGAACTGTGAGCTCTTTTTGTGAAACGTCTCACTAAATCAATAGTCTCTGGTATTGCAGAACTAGTTTGAAAGGGGATTTCCGCAAGGAATTCTCTTTATAAATAGGATCATAACACAACAACCGAGGTATCCAATGATATGCTTCAAAACCAATATCTTCATCCAAACCACCAATCAAATCACAGCCCGCCAAGCGTCACTCAGCGTCCTTTGGACACTAGTCAAGCATAATATCTGTCTTAGGTATGTAATTTATAGAATCTTTGTTATTGTTTGTATAATCGTATGTGGTCATCCCCCTTACATGCTTTATAATAATAGTTAAGCGATGTTTTACATTTTAAGGGCATACATATCACAGGATACAAATGAATTGCGAAATCTTTTGTAAATCAATTCCGCCATTGAGAGCCAGCCTCTCTCATTCATGACAACACGGTTGTGCTTCGATTCCATTTGGTTTGTAATCTCTAAGAACTAGATATAGGCTAAGTGTGGCGTGTTTTGTACATCAACTTATGCGAAAAGGTTCAATGTGCATTAACATGTTTAGTGCATCTGCATTTTTCGTACAAGATCTAGATATCTAGAAAAATTTGGATTACTTTGCTTATTCTGGCTGAGCATGCTAGCATATCTCATGACCTAGATTCAAGATTTGCTTGCTACTGATTCGTCTGTGTGCGGATTCCATAGGAATCGCTTCCGGGTGTTTCTTTTGCTTTGCCTTTCGTTTTCGTTTTGTTTTTAACATAGACCTACACTTACAATAATGACGGCTTAGCTCGGTCTGTCTGATTTCTTCGTTAAACATAACATTGGTCAGTGAAGTATAACAATGATTCTGGTGCTAATAAGGTAACGAACTAGATCTAGTTCTATGTAAGATACAAACCTATTACTGTATTAGATAAGCAGAATAAAATCTTTTGGATTTGTTGATGTGCCTAGAAATTAAAGATCAACATTAACAAACAGCAAAGTCTTGAAAAGAATGTCCATCATAATTTTAATAGATTTATTTAGCCATCTGCATAGATTTTGACAATTAGATTCAATGATAAGCCTTGTACTTTTATCTTTCAGTGAAGGATAAATTCAACCTATTCTTTAACTCTATCTTGAGACCTGGACCATGTATAATCTACCTATATATTTTTCAGAGAAGCTTATATATATTTTTATAGATCTAATATCAATTGTTAAAATAAATAAAGTTAAACTTTGATTTACCTTAAGGTAAAACTAAAATCTCTGGGTTTTTAATGTAGGCCTAATAGTAATAATAGGTCTGCACCAAATTTGTCTTTGCATTTTAGTTTGGTCCGTAAATTTTTATTTGCGTTTTGATGCTTGAAGTTTAAGCATTTTTTTATTCAACTTCGTGGACAACCTTCCAACAGTTAAAATTATGTGTGGTGAGTAGATCCTCTTCTTATTTTTATATATTCTTACTTATCCTGTGATATCCTATTCTTATTCTATACTATTCTTATCCTGTGATATATTCTTACCACGAGACTCCTAGGTAAAATTGTTTTGTCCCACTTTTCTTCTGGGTGTTTATATCTTTGTTTCACATTTTGAGCTCATTTTAGTTTTCATTGAAAAAGTAAATTCTAAGTACATTAAAAAATATAATCTTTAAAAACTGTTAACTACTTGTAGTTGTACACAGTATTTTCATTAATCCATGCTTTTTTTTAAAGTTAAGTCCACCGTTAATAATTAATTGAATGCACACACACAAAAAACGGTTTAGAAAAGTTTTCAGGCTTATCAGTTTTGCGCCCTTTAAAATGGAGAGGCTTCCACTATGCTTTCTTTTAATAACTTTTTGCTATACTTCAGGATAAAGGCAATATTTTAGCTCCATTTGATTATGAAGCAATCTCTAATAGTCATATTGACCTACATGATGTTTTAATCATTCATGAAATTTAATGTCTTTGAAATGAATTCTTTGTACATTAAATTTCAGACACCCTTTGCTGAATTGGTGATGACTTTCATCCTGTAACTATGCCTCCATATAAGATGGTAAATGGGATGGGAGCATCTGTTTTTAATAGGGCCTAGTTATTTCATAACAACTACACTTCAACATAGGATTCAAATTTTTGTTGGAATATGCATTACATAAGCATCACATACCATAATTTGATTTTATTGGCGTCATCTGTGATGCATTTAATTTTTGTATTTTTTGTATAGTGTTTATAATGTCAAGTCTGCAAAGAATCCAGTCTATGTATACAGCTGTTATTATATTTGATGCTGATCTTGTTTAGCTTGGCTTAAATGTTTTAACTAAATTGCCAACGGGTGTCTCAAACTAAACATTACTGCGCTGCAACCAATCAAATTCAATACAGCCTGTGGCCTAATACTCTATGATAAGAGAGCTTTGTTTCTCATTAAATAAAAAAATCTTCATTGAATGAGTTTTAAATACCATCCATTGGTCATTGTCAGCTAGTCAACCTATTGCATGTAATAAGATTTAAAGACAAACCGTTAATCCACTCCTTCCATCTTAAACTTATTATTTCAGAAACGATCTGCCAGGAATGAAGTAGTGACTCCATGTGTTAGCTGGAAGTATCGTATAGCAGCACTATGCACAATGTTTGGTGGTCCTATTTTATTGCTGTACCTGTTAATTCGCTGTGAAAAGGTCTGTACTTGTAATAAAGAACTTAGGTTAAAAGAAAATTTGTAATATCATTTTGTTAACTCTAATTCAGTATAGAAAGTTTTTAAATTTAAGGGGCATCTAGAGGTAAATACTGTCACATAAAAATTGTATGTATACTCTGTTTTAATGTTATGTATATTAAATTAGACCTGCGTGTCTGCCAACAATTGTCATATTTCCGACATTCAGGGCCGATCAGCTAGTTTTACGACCAAAACTCGAGTAGACCTACAAGTATGTAGTTCTCAAGGTGTCGTCAATTCCTCTCTCTGGCAGTGACTAGCAGTATCAGTCAAGTGCCAACAGTGGATAGTTTTTAGCTCGGCATTGGGAAACTGCTTTTATAAAAACTCTCCACTATCATTTTAAAAACCAAGAAGTATATCGATCGAGCATGCACAGTTTGATCACTTTTGTTTCATCTGTGTAAGTTTCTTTTTATCATGTTTCGCTTGATAACAGACATTCAAGTCCATTTCCTTTGTTTACTTTGAACGCAATTTTGTTAACTGCTTTCTCGAATTTCTTGATTAACTTTATCTTTTATCTCTTTCTTAACTAACCTCAATTTAAGCAAGTTTCATATAATTAGTTTGATCCTATCATACTAAAGTTCTCAAAATCTTTAATAAATGATCATGTCCTCGATCCTACGACTCAACGAAGGCGATGTCGTCATGCTCCACAGAGTTCAGCCAGGAATTCCTTTATTAGACATAAATCTTTGCGCAACATCGTATTATTTTCACTTACATTCTGTTGTTACACCCCAGTGATCATAAATCTCTGGGTAACCACTGAAATCCACGATTTTTCCCCGTATTTTCCTCCTTTTCCTTCCTCCTTGCCTTCACAGTTCAAAAACTTGGAATTTTGCCTTTGAGCGGAATCAAACTTAAGTGATAACACAGTGCCTTCTGGTCGGATCCGTCTGCAAGAAAAATGCGATACAATTACAACTCAATACAATGCTCATGGCAGAATTTTACCTTTGAACAATGTCAATAATAGGCCTATAGATAGTGTCGTATGTTACTCCTGCTCGTGGCAACACCTCTCGCATCCTTCTGTGATGTCATGACATTTTCAAAATAGCCAAGAGGGCAATTAAACTACATTGTGTGATAAAACATGGCACAAAGCATGTACAGCATGTAATAATTTTGCTTTGAGTGGTATGAATGATTTTTTCCCAGCAGATTCAAAATTTTTATATATGTTTTCCACATTTTTCCATCAACAGAACCAGTGTGTTCTTTTCCAAATGCCGGTAGTCCTTCCCAACCATTTGAGTGCATATTTCTCCCAAACAGCAACATGGTTGGTTCTTGGCTTCATCTTCTTGATGTATCTTATTAGTGCAGCAAAGCCTTCTTACAAGAAAACCATAGATAAAGGTAATATTTTTCTTTGTAAAATTTTAACCTGTTAGCCTGAAACTTTCATCAACTTAAATCATCTCTTCTTTTTTCTTTCTTTTTTTATTTATATTTTACTCTTTTATCTTTTAGTTGTACAAAATGACAACTTTGTTATAGTTTCTCATTGAACTGCACCGAGCAAATAACTTTTCAAAAGTCAGGGGAAAGTATGATAGTTCATAGAAGTATACAGTAAGAATTAGAATGTGTATGCATGTTATTAATAAATGTATATCAAATATATCTTTTTTTTAAATCTGATCACTGCAACACTTGTTTGCTGACTCATACTCCTATGCTCATTTTCTTCTGTTCCCACTGGCACCAGCACCTTCTAAGAACCTGTTTTCTTTCAGTTTTTTTCTTAGTCTGAGACCACAATATTGAGCCATGTAGTATGGAAACATTAAAAATTGGAAAGATAACCCAACATAGGATAGTATCAAAATCAGCAGAAGTAGCAATTAAAAAGGGTTTATTCCGAATCTTAATGATATAAATAAAATAGCACTCCAGGGAATAATATGTCCTTATTTAATACATGTTTTTTGATAATTGTTTTCCAGGCATACCCGCTAGTTTTTCTGCTCTATTGACGTTGAGCCTATTTTTCGTGGCTTTAACTTTATCCAAACCTGAGGTTATTCATGTATTGCATGGCGAGTACCTGCGACTATTCTCAGTCACACTGGTCTTCTGTATCATCCTCAACACAACAATTTTCCTGCTTGTGCAGACAAATGTTATTGAAAGAGAAAGAGGTAAAGCCGAAATTTGTTTTGTTTTGTTGGTTTTTTATGTGTAGAAGTTTTAATTCATAGAAAATCTCTTTCCCATTTAGATAAAAAACAAAGTTCAACAAATTTATTTGCCTTTTCTGCAAGAGTGGTTGTATTAGATAATAATTATCGTTAGATGTAAGTTGTCTTTTTTATGTGGAAAAATTATATTATGTAATTGATGTTTCGTTTTCAGATTACTGTCTGCCAATGGCGTTTTTCTTCGGAAACGTTAGCCGTTATGTATTTGGCAGAGTGGAACTCAAATTCTTTCTCTATGCGCATGTTGGAATGATAGCCTGGGGCATTCTAGATTTGCTTATACTTCTCAACTCGATGTTAGAGGGCACTGTTACAGCCCCCTTGATATTCATTGCTGTCTCACAATACATCATTGTAGCACACACCATGTTTTTTGAGGTATGGAATAGAAAATAAATAATTCTTTTACTAGTTTAACTCATTCAAGTCACAGCCTATTAAGCACCAAGAATTACCAGAATCTCAACAAACTTGACCCCAATTTTGATATCGCTTAGTAACGGTTAGAAAAAAGGCAATAATGACAAATATGGCAAGATTGTGGTCAAAGGGAACTAATAACACTTCAAGAAAAGCCTTTTCATTTAGAAAAAAATGCATAGTGTCCCTTTACAATATCGCTTAGGATAAAGAGAAAGTAAACAATCACATTGCAACTATAGTTGCGATGTGACTGGAACAGGGATCTAGGTCATCGCACCTATACGTGCGATATGACTCGAATGAGTTAAGAATAATTCTAAGAGTATAACAATAATATTGAATTGGAATTTTACTCTTTTTTTTTACCATCCCCTTACACTTGAAAGGATTCAATTTATTTTGACAAGCTTGAGCTTTTTAGGGTATTTTTAAAACGGGTTTGTTATTAAATTCATATTTATTGCACTTGCCTTTTGTATCCCACATTTGCAAAGGAAAAGCTTTTGCTGCATGTTTATGTAGTCCCTTAAAATTTTTTTTTACAACATAACATCTTTCCTGGGTTAGGTTCTTACACAAAATATTTCTTTTTCTTAAGAACTTTCTGCACACACGTCCTTTCATGGAAAGTGAGGGCTTGGGCTTTTTCTGGATGTTGCGTGTGCTCTTGTATTTACCATTCCTCCACTCACTGCCTGCCTACTATGCTGCTGTGACTGAGGTCACATTGACTAAACCAGCACTCATGGCTAATTGCGTTTTTTTCTGTAAGTGGATCTTATGCGTTGTTTATTTTTATAACTTAGAACAAAAGGCAAAAATGACCAAAAATTAAAACATACAGAACTTATTTAACTTAAAGGGTGTATTTAAAATTGACTCCCTCTCATTGAGTCAAATGTTTACAGTCTAGGTAACATTTTAGAGTTCTTTGAATGAATGACCTGCATTAGTCATTAGGTTTTTTGTCGTAGAATTCACTGCCAGGACAGTAAATGGTAGAATTCAAATAAATTGCTTTTAATTTATGATCTGTTGTAGTTCCTAAGTATATTTAAGGTTCCAGGTATGTCAAACTGTAGAGAAATGTTTAATCAACATGCTTGGATTTTCTCCTGCTATTTCTTGACTTTCCTTATCCATTTTAAAATCATAATACATCATTTTTCTTTTTTACAGTGTTTGGATTTGTCATCTATGTCACTTCCATTCACCAGAAAGAAAACTTTGTTGCTGATCCTGCATCATATAAAAGTGAGTTGTCCAGTTAATCACTTACCATAAAATGGTTTATATGACCTCTAGGGATGCTCTTTTCGAAAATTGCTTGCATTCTGGCGCTATGATGTCCGTGGCCAATTTGGTTTATGCTCTGAACTGACAAGCACTAAATTCATGGTGTGAATCTCAGCTGGTACTCCATCTTGATAAAAAATTTTTTCAGAAATCCTAGGAATCTATTTAAAGTCATCAAAGATAACCTTTTTGAGCGATCATTTGATCGTTTGCTTGCTTGTTCTTTTTCTACTTTTCTCTTTAAATATCAATCTAAAGTTATGAATACAAAATCTTGTTTTCCAAGGCAGATAAAAATCTTGTTTAAAATAGTACAAATGATAAACATTCTTCACATTCATATTAAAAACCAAGGCAATGTCTATGTGGATTTGTTTGATAGTCTGCTTACTTCTAATAAAACTGAATACATTTAAATATGCGCTAAACCAGTAGTTTCATACATATATGTCAATATAAATCACATTTCACACAGATCTGAGATCCCTGCCATATCTTCCTGGAAAGCGTGTGATGGTTAGTGGCTACTGGGGTATTGTGCAGAAGCCAGATTACCTTGGGTATATGATAATGTGGATGGCCTGGGCCCTTGCCTGTGGTAAGTACACATTTCATTCTGAGGTCTTTCTTGTACAGTTTTCAAAAACCTTGTGGAAAGCCTAAATGTTTAGTTTAGTTAAAAGAAGAAAAAAAAATGCATATATGTATACTAAATTTGGTGCATTATTGTTTGTTTTTATAATTTTTGTGATTGTTATCTTGATTAATGTTATAATTATTACTATTATGATCATTATTAAAATTTGTACTATTATTAATAGATACAATCCAATGAAGTACTTAACACGTGTGAAGCATTACACTCCAACCCTCCCTAAAAAGAGAGAGGTGCGCAAATTGTTTAAAAGAAAAATTCCCAATTATCTTTACCTGCTGATAAAATCCAGCTTTTCTATTGTTTTAAAACTATTCTTTTCCATTTTCTTTGCAGGTCTAAGTGGCTTGGCAGTACTTGTGTTGGTTGTTATCTATGTCAGCATGCTGCTCATGTTGCAGCAGAGTATCTCCATCAAGAAAATGAAATATGGGAGTGCCTGGAAGCGCTATATAGCTCAAGTGCCGTATAAGCTAATTCCTCATGTCTTTTAAGACTGTGCTCATGGATATATTGATCTGAAGAGCATTAAACCACTCACGACTAGGATCCTGTGAAAAACCTACTTCCTGAATACTAGGCTATTTGAGAAAAGATAATTGGCCGCCAATTATTTTTTCACTGGAGCGATGTAAAAACACTAATAACATAGCATTTTTACGTTTTTATGTAATAAAACGTTACATTTTTAGAAAGAGGATAACATTTTTTTTCAACCACCTAATACCAAATTAAGGTTAATAAAAACTGAAGCCAGAATGTATAAATCTAGATTTTAAAAAATCACATGTATTGATCGCAGACTTCAACCAGGAAGGTGCTTTGATCTACACCTAAACATCTTGATCTAGATTCATAGCTTTTTATACCTAAAGAAAAGAACTGCTTGGTCTCAACATCAATTAGTTTATAGGCGAACATACCTAGTCACCGATGAAACTGCTGTAGTCCAAATAATTGAAAGCATCAGTTTCTATAAACATAACTGATTGAACACTGATGATTGTCACTAGAAATCGAAACCCTCACCCCTCTTGAGTGGATGGGATTCAGACCAACACATAGAGGAGAAAACTCCATGGTCTCATCTGAAAGGATGGTTTGATGAATCATCCCTGTCTAATCTATAATTAAAATCTAGATCTCAATCACTGATGATACTGAGTGCATCATATCATTTGATTTAGCGGAAAATATTTTGTCTGGATCAAGAAGATGGACCATATTGTGATAGAAAATAACTTAAGTGGGCGGCAAGATAGATTTACATCGTTCCTAACCATGTACAAGACACGCAGAGATGGACATGTCGACATCTTGCATGCGCAGTAAGGCCTTATTTAAGATTTGCTAATCACAGAGTGGTTAAGAGCAGACAACATACGTTATGATATGTTAACTAATTTGCATGCTATTTTAGCTTCAAACCCGAAGAACGAGGCCATTACCTGATTCACATAGATGAGAGTTCAAGCTTTCAGACCATAACAAATGTGTGCAGGTTGAGGGGATGTTAGGGTTCAGACTAGGCCTTACTAAAATTGTGATTTGGGCTCTCACACAAAACAAAGGCTGATAAAAAACCTTTGATTTTCTCGTCTTGGAGGCAATAAATCAACAACTTGAAAAAAAAAGGTAATACTTGATTTTGTAGTCTATTTGTAGTGTGTGCTTATCTACCGCTCGAATTTGATCTTAGAATGTAGTCTTATCTCATCGGGAAAGAAAGGTAAAATTAGAGTGGACTTTAATCCTGGTTGAAAACATTTTCAATAGAATATTCGTGTAATTTAAACATAGTAGATGTCTGTTTTCTTTAGGTAGCAGATAAGTAATTTCATAGATACTTTGAACACCTCCTTGTGAGTAAAAATATTTGCTAACTGTTTGGTCTTAATTAGTTAGGATAAATTGGGACTTGGGACAATGTGGATTTGGACACCAGAGAAGCAAATATATTTGCACCCAATAATGTAGGCGGAAATATATCACCTGTTTCATCTTCAGAAATAATCATATACATCACCTGGTCATTCAATCTTTATTTAAAAGAAAAGAAAGAAAACGCATAGCTATACAAATATAATGTGGTGCAAAATATGCTAGCATTTTGCCTGAATACTTATTGATACTTAATATATTAATGTACATCTTGTTGAGTGTGGACTACATGATAAACAAATTATTCTGATTCATGTGTTTGAAAAATGTCTACATTCTTTATATATCAGTAAATAAAATAATGCAATGCAACTTTAAAAAAAAAGTGTACTGTCGTCTTTTTAATTATGTGAGTTTTTGTTCTTGTTATAATTGTGTTTAAGATTTTTTTTTACATTTAAGTTAAATTTAATAGTTATTAGTTTTAACTTTTATGTTATACTTGCCTTTTCTTTGATTTTGTTATCTTCACAGTTTTTTGTTTTTGTTTCTTTGTTTTTCATTGTTGTGTTTTGCATATTATTTTCATATTAAAACTAAATGATCTATAATTAAAGGTTATACTTGCTTTGTCTTTGATTTTGTTATCTTGATAGGTTAAGCTGTTTTAGTTGTTTTTTTTGTTTTTTTTTTAAATTGTTCATTATTGTGTTTTGCACATCGCCTATTGTCCAACTTCAAGCTAAATTATCGGATAGTCGCTAACAACAGAGCTATGAATGTTTAAGACCTCTTTTGATGGGGGTTTTTTTCAGGGCCTTGATAAAATTAAATAGTGAAAGCAAAAGTACAGTGGACTCAGCATGGGCTCTTGGGGGCAGCCTAAAATATTTTTTCGAAGTTTTATTAAACATTGACTGTGAACTTTCTTAAAGAATTGAATTATGCTTTATAATCTTTAATATTATTATTAAGCCATGTTTGTCTTAATAGGTTTATCTCAAGCAGGTTCCACTGTATATAAATAATATGATTTTGCACTGTTATTATTGGTTCTTTCAATCTTCAAAAATAAAAAATTTGCTCCTTATGGTTGTAGTATAAGATAATCACAACATATTTTTTTTATTCCTCAGAGAATTTTAAGTTCATACAACTTACAAGATGCCTAGACGAGAAAAAGTAAGTATATTTTTGTATCTTATTTCTTTTTAGGATAGATTCAAGAGATACTAAGACAAATTACATAAATTATGCAGACAAATCATTTGCCTTGACATTAATTGTTAATGTACTACAATGTAAAGGTAAGCGTCTGGCCCCAGGCTGTTCAATGACATCAAGCTAGATTACCCCTTGCGTACATACTTTTAATATTCATTAAGTGTGCTCAGTGAGGTTTGCTTAGAGTTTGTCTAGGATTAAACTATACAACTTTCCTAAGGGTTTATGCTAGGGAGTATGCTTACCCAGACATTAATTTACTATTCATTGGGCTTGAATCAGTCACTGCTCAAAACCTTATGGTGCGCTGAGGTGTTAAAATTAAAACTATGGACATTTAATAAATAAAACAACTAAGTGCCTAAACAAATAACTAATTTATATGATATTTCCATGTTTTTATCGAGGCAAACTATATATTTTTTTAAAGCAATAATATTTTTCTGCTATTTTCCGACGTATCTCCTGGTGTCATCTTGATCCATCATAGTAAAAGGTCACATCATAACTCTGTTTATTTTGTGAAGTTCCAATCAAGTATATCTGCATAGGGATAGATAAAACTTTATTGTACACGCCAAATTAAAACTGGCATTAAGTGCCCACCATTAACTTAAGCTGAAAATTGTGCTTTTTTTTCATAGAATCCCAAATTTTTGTCATTCGATACATCTCAAATCAACAGCTCTTATTGCTCTTATAAGAATAATTTTGTTCATTTAGCTTTGTAAAAATATTCTCCTATTGATAGAAATGTAATTTTGCCCATTTTCATTATGTTTAAACCAAAAAAAATTCACAAAAACAAGATTAGGAGAGTTATTAATATTTTTTTTTTTAATCGAAAAATGTTAAATAATACATTGAAAATAATCTGCACAGACAAAAAATTAGCATGTTAAGGCCCCGCTAGATATAACCAATTTGTATCTTTTTTTGGTGTGATAGATACAATGTAAACATTTTATTTACCTATAGACCATATTCAGTGGCAAATTTATGTATTTTGACATAGATAGTACTGAGATGTATCGACGATATAATTTATGTAATCAGGCTGTCTCAAAGTAGTATTGTGTTTTTTTTGTTCACACGGGGATTTCTTATACTATCTTTCAGTGTTGTTTTGATAGAAAATAGATCTCAAAAACTAAGAAGGAGCACTGATCGATCAAGTAATATGAAAGTTAGAAAAATTAAATGAAACTTTTGTGACAATGCTTGTTTGAGGCGTATCAATGACAAACTTTGCATTCCCTAGCATGGTGGGTTTTTAAAAAAGAATATAAATTCAATGAACTTTGGGGCATACATTATTATGTTTGTGTCCATTGGCAAGTATTAATGCATCTGGATTAAAGTAGTTCTCTTTGATGGTGTGATTTGGGTTTTTTAAAGTCAAGATAGCGAGTCAACTAAAGAGACTTATTGAGTACCTTAGGCATGAACCTCCTCGTTTAAGGAGCATATTGGTCTAGTCATGACGAGATGTTCGAACAGGAATGCTTGAACTAAGTTTAAATGGAAAGGAGCAAAGTCAGGGCCCAGAGGAAAGTTACTAGAAACTCTAGTTTTGTGACTGATACGGCAGACGTTATGGAGGCGCTGAAAGCAAAAAGGGATCGAGCTGTGTGGAAGGGCATTATCACCAAAGCTATGAAGCACAGCGCATGATAATGATGGCGATTCGGTGCAGATGCATCTTATGATCTACAAGTACAAGTCGAGGGTTCTAATCCCACAAAGCGCAATCATTATTC
Source organism: Elysia chlorotica (assembly GCA_003991915.1). Classification (NCBI taxonomy): domain Eukaryota; kingdom Metazoa; phylum Mollusca; class Gastropoda; family Plakobranchidae; genus Elysia; species Elysia chlorotica. Next base: position 402,340 of record RQTK01000385.1, read on the forward strand.
GGCCATTTTCACAAAAAGCCTACTACTAGTACTACCACTGTGAAAAAATATCTAAAAATTACTAATCGATTCCAGTGGTCTGCCTCTCCTAAATCTTATTTACTACTACTGCTGCTGCTACTGCGTTTACAGTTCACTCATTCAAAGCTAGTCTTTTGGGACAAATTGTTGGGGCAGTTCGCGTATTGATAAATTAATACACAAAGCTGAAAAAGTTGTCGGAAAAGAATTGCCATCTGTGGATGCACTCTTATAATGAAAGAAGCTCTATCGTCAAGGCTGAGCATATAATTAATAAAAGACCAAAGTCACCTTTTAGTCAATGGGAATATAGCATCGGGGAGGACAAGGAAAATTATTAAATATTATCTATTAAGACAAGGAAAGAGAGATATCGCAGATCTTTTATCCCTGAAACTGCACGACTATAATTGCAGTCGGGATGCACTGTGTAATCTATAGTTTGAGTATATTCTTAACATTATTTTTTATGATATGATCTAAGAATTTTTTATGTTTGTGCCAATGTAATCTTTGTACGTGTGTGTTAAAGATAATCTTCTATGTAATTTTGTCTTAAGGTGATGTAAATTAGTTCATTAATTCGGCTATGCCCAGAACAAATATTCAAACTAGATGAATACAGTTTATCTCATCTTATCTTATCTCAATATTACTAGAAAACAATAGCATAGTGGTGAATCTTCACTTCTTACAGGCTTCAACTTCAGAACCCACTGGAGAGTGTTTGTGTCTTGGATTTGTCTTTTTGTTGTATGTTATGTGTTCGTGAATGTTTGTAGGTTTGCATATTCTTGGAGAATAATTATGTTATTTGGTGATTAGATCTTTGATTAAAATAAGATGTAAATTAACAGTTAAAATTTAAATTAACCGAAATTCCCTCTTTTGGCATTGGGAAGGTTAACAGGTCTGCTTGCCCAACTCCTAGATCCGCAGTTAGGAAGACTTTTTTTCTTTCCGCAACTGACTCATGAGAGTTTATATCCAAATTCGACAGTCAACCGGTCACACATAGTATATTTCGGTGACATTGTATTAGGGAAAATTAATACATGTACGCTTCTATTTCTGTTATGGGCATATTAATAATCTATATCAAAACGATGTTGTGCCACTAATACAATATAATTCTAAATCCATTTATTCTAGATCTATTTCTGTTAATATTTCCTTCATAAAATGGACGCACACTACACAGTTAAAATTTTACCGAAATTGTGATTTATGAAACAAGATTAGATGTAGAATAAAAATAGATTTCGTTGGGGCAGAATTTGATACATAGTTAAATGAAAAATACGTTTACAAATACAATCTATAGGTCTAACTGGACCGCGGTTAATAAAAAAATCTGTTGTAGTTGTACATTTTGTTTACCGGCAAATGTCTATAGTATTACTTTGCGAGTTATACTTATTGTAAATTTAATAAATATATTTCCTGTAAACATTAAATTTATCACACCACGCAGCCATTCTCAGTTCCGGAAATTTTGCCATGGTGCTGATCATAAGCCTTCTTATTGCGCATCTTTATTTCTTAGGACGAGTCATAAGACCGCGACGCTGTACTTTCCATCCCATGTTTTTTAGACCCCATGTGGTATAATGGGTTTTTTTTTCTTTTGTGAGGGGCTTCCTGGATTGCCAATCCACAGTACGCGTGTAGTAATACATGTGTATATACATTTGCATTGTCATAAAGAAAATTAAATCGTTACTTATAGGATTACTGTGTAGCAGACTATCTTAATCAGATGAGATTATTAGTATCCTGGGGAAATCCTCGTGCTTACATACCTCCTTCTTGTAGCTGCTGTTTCCCCCCCCCCCCCCCCCCCCCCCCTGGTGGTGGGGGGAAGGGGGGTGGGTTGACATTAGAGAGAGAGAGAGAGAAGGGGGGGGGGGAGAGATCCCATCTGAGAAGTGGGCGAGATCCACAGTTTAATCCCACCAAAAAGCAAATTTATTTGTCGGATATCACTCCCTACCGCTTGGATCGATGTCAGTATAATGTGAACGGCTGAAACAGAAGTCTTGGTCCCCGGACTGTCTATGTACAGTATATACTAGTGTACTAGTATGACAAAACATAATCTAATGCTTCCCTTTTTGAATGAAAGAGGGAATTTACTTTCTGCTTATTAGACCTACCACGATAATGGATAACCTTTCCTTGTGGCGATTTCAATATGGGCCCATCACTCGCCGTATTTTTTCATCCACATAGACAATATTAAAGGTTGAATTAATTTGACATAGTACACTGTAGTGTAACACGTGCGGCATATACTATGACATCATATCTGAGTGATTTGTAAACCACCGAGGGTGACAAGAATAGTCTGATGTATAATTATAAAATTGTGTTTGTGTTGTTGTTTTTTTTTTTATTTAATCAGGTCTATCTATAAACCGTATAATAATAATAATAATAATAATAATAATAATAATAATAATAATACCGGGGTTACTCTTGGACCTGATGAAATAGGAACCTTGGTTGAAATTTGGACCCGCTTTATTTCGGATCGGAGGACTTATCTTCACTGTTAGGATTTTGAAACTGGATTTTAGTATTACATCTTCTAGGTACAAGAATCCAAACGAGGACGCTAGCTGAGATTCTTACCTTAGTTTTACCTCATGCTCCTCAATTTATCCCGCTATTGACTGAGCTATCTAGCGTCCCAGATTATTATTTTTTAATTCGATGAATAAACTGAATCTCGTCGATGGGTTTTAACTTAAAGTCACAGGATCAATGTTACAGTTACACTTAACCTGACCTTATCATATGATCGAGATAGTCGTTTGTTGGGTTTAACTTTTAAGTACATGTAATGATCACATATAAACGCCGGCTCTGATTGCCTATTGATCAAGAACATATAAACAGTATTATGACACACTTGATGCAATGGATGTACGATTTTCAGCGAAGCTTAATTTGTTTTAACGTGGCTTGAATTTGAAGTACACGTGTATTGATTGTATGCACATAATATAACATTATAATAACAGTTTACGCTGACTTGGTTATGAGAGAGGTCAAATACAATACACTGAATAGGTGTGCTTATTATCGGCCCAACTAATTGTCAAACCAGTCAATGAAGGCGGCTCCTTAGAATGCATGTTATAGTTCAGTTATCCAAATCCACCCGATACGTAATACGTATATGTTTTTACAATTACATGTACAAAGATTCACAATCCAATTTTTTCCTGTAGAGTATGTACTAATACACTGACAGATTGTTTGAAAATTTTCAGTATACTGAACGTGAATAGTCTAGATCTAGTCTACATCGCTGATTCTATCTCTCTCTCTCTCTCTCTCTCTCTCTCTCTCTCTCTCTCTCTCTCTCTCTCTCTCTCTCCAAACACCACATCCAGATATAGAATTAAGCAGGATTAGAATGAGGTTACAAATCGGAAGCACTATGCGATCTGCCTCTAAACTGACGATGGGCTAAGAACCAATCATAGTGCAGCAACTTCACATTGTGCTATTTAAGTAACCGATGGTGTGTGTGATATAGTAGCTACCCAGCTGATCTGCAACTTGCCGGCTTTTAATAGAATAATACCCTGTGGTGCCGGTATGTGTGTCAGGTGTGCAATTGAATGTATTTTCAACCTTAAATTTAGATCTAATCAATAGGATTTTTGATTGTTTTGAAACTTCGAAAATGCTAAATAAAATACATTTACATTATCAAATTAGAAACCATTAAACTCAACTGCTATGTTCATGAATACTTTTTTTTCCTTCATTAAATCTAGTTTAGAATAATGTTATGTATGGAAACAAATGTGAATGAAAGTGAAATTTAAAAGTTTTAATAAAAATTGAAATAATGATACATATTATTACATATAGAGTACTTTATAGAGATATCGGTAATGAGAAATAATATTTTTTAATGTAAACAAAAGCATTCATTCATACACGTATATGGTTCTGTTTTCATAAAGTTCAGGCAGTGCCTGAGTGGTGGGACAAATGCGGTTTTATTAGCTTTTAAAAAGTTGTTTCTGAATCATGTGTTTTAATTATTATGCAAGGCTATTCCATATTTTTGGTACAGCGGCACTCAAAGCTCTCTCTTCATACTTTTTAGTTTTAAAGTTTTGTCAAACAAAGAGGCCATATGGTGATAAGTTGTTGCAAGCAAACTCACCTATAGACTTTTAAAATAATACTACAGTACATGTAATAGATATCAAAATATATTTATTTCTTTATTTTGATATCACAGCCTTAAGTTTAAGTTCCCCCAAGACCAAATAGTATGGAGAACCAGCTATTAATGCTAAGGATCAAATCTTGAACTTCTGTTTGTCAGCTCAGCATTTGAGTGACTGAGTAGTGGAGTGCTCTTGACTTTTGTTATTTGACAGTCATGGATATTAAATTGTAAAAAAGTATGTTTTTTGCTTTTCCTAAATGATGTCATCGTGCATATTATAACACATGATTTTTTTAAGGTATCAGCATTGTAATATGAAAATTATTTCACTTTCTTTATGCATGGGCACAGTTTTAAGTGTCTCTCCTCTGAAAAACATGCTTTATGGCAAATAGATAAGATGCTAGTTAGCAAAAGTATTGTAATTATTACTCTTTGCTGTGTCTGCAGTCACCTAATAAGTCTCGGGGGAGGGAGAGAGCTCGCAGCAAGTCCGCCTCTCGTACAAAGTCGTCACCGACTAAATCACCATCTCGCCGACCAGTCACACGGAGTCGGAGCCGCACCCCAAGTAGACCGGCTAAAACCAGTTCAGCAGCGGAAGTTGTAATTCAAGAAGTAAATCAGGTTGCAGTGAGTATTTTTTATTCTATTCTTAAGTATAATCAAGCTCCTCAGCACCTTGCTTGGATAAGGTCAACATTAACACGTCCAGCTTGTTAAATGATTCTTTATCATGTTGGTCCAGATGTACTAGTATTAAGCCATATGTAACACTTCTCTCTTTGTATGTCGGATTGAATAACACCAAAAAAACAACCTAAGTTTTGCAAGGGTTGAAGACAGTAAATATGTACTATATACTTTTGATTTAAGCTTCTATCTAATCTTGAAATGCAGAATTTTGGTAAGGATTTTGCACCATTCAATTTTCAGTTATAAACAAGGCCGATTTCCAAGGGACCGGAAATATAAACACATATTTATGATTCTATTCTCTTTTATGACTTTACTATTTAAAAAAAACAGGGATAAAAACTGGAAATGTAAAAGAAAATATTCCAGAATAAAATTTCCATTCTGTTTTATTTTGGTTATGAGGTAGCAATCTAAAATAAATGTTCCACAATTATATTTCCACTATATGTTTTATGGTGATGATGTTAATAAACTGTCAAGTATTAACAAATGTTTTCTTTTTGCAGCCTACCCCCAGAACACCTTCTCGCCCAAAGTCAAGGTCCCCCTCTCGTGCAGCACAGAAGGAAACTGTAGTTACAAAGCGAACTGTTGTAACTTCAGTTGTTTCATCTTCGTCTGGTCAGGAGCAAGCAGCTCATACTCCAGTCAGGTCCTCTTCACGGATAGCATCTCTTATTGAAAAAGAGGTATGTTCATCTTGCATTAACTCCCCCCCCCTTGATATTAAAACATGTGAAACATAGATAAGCAAAAGAAGTTTTTGTGAGTCATGAGCTGTTAAGCTCAGTAGTGACTACTGGACTTCAATTTTTGAAGTAGAAGATGGATGAGTTTTTGTTGTTGTTTTTTTTTTACATTTTATACACATTTTATGATGGTTTATGGGTGACACAGAGCGAAGGTTCATTTTGGCTCAGGGCTGCCTCCCCTAATGCCATATTCCATGGTTGACTCGTCTCAATTATTTTCTTAAGTTGATTCAAGACTGTTCGTAAACCTTGCCTTTTCTGTGATTTTATATACAAGATAAACTGAAACAGAATGTATCCCCTTTTAGACAACCGTATGCCTTAGTCAGATTTTTCCTGACAAAATGTCTTGCCCATGTACATTGTACGTCCTCAAATCTGCCTATTTTTCTATTCCCCATTCCCCTCAGACGTACAATGTACGTCATATTTTTTTACTGAGTAAAAGATGCACTGAGTGCAAAGTACTTAAAAAAAACTGATTAAATAGTTGATTTCAGTGGTGTTGAAAATTCTCAAATCATACCACTCTTCAATTTTCAAATAAGGTCCGTCATGGCGATTGAGAATACCTCCATCACAAAGGGGTTAAAAAAAACCCAAGATTTTACACTTTTTGCCATTATTGAGTAAGTTATTTGAGGTGGATCGAAATCAAGGTAATGGTTGGTCATTTATATTGTTACCATGGTAATTTTAGTGAATTCACAAGTTTTCTGAATACATGTAAGACTTTTTAAAAATTTGAATTATGCCTTATTCACGTTGACAACTTGAGTATCTGCTAAACCGTTTTCTCATGCCCATGCTATTAAGATTTAATCCTATAATATATGTATCTATGATATTTGATAAAACAATTTTGTTTATTCCTTGATACAGAAAGAGGCTTCTTACTTGATAAAAGAACAGATGAAGTCTGAGATGATAACAAACATGAAAACTCCTCCACCTTCAGCACCCAAGAAGAAAGAAAAAGGTCCCCATTATGAATTCATGGGACCGATTGGGGCTTTTCTACTCATTTTTCTTTTGCCTGCAACTGTGTATTATGTCAACATGGCCTGTAGAAAGGTGAGAAATAATTTTTAAGAAATCACACTTAACCTCATTGTCATAAGAACATGAATGGTTGCGCACTAAACATTATTTATCATCTAAATTGATGAAACATCAAATAACTTAGTTCAGATATTATCAGGCCGTTTGAATTGTTACAGAGTGATAACAGGGTGTTAAGCAAGGTTGTAACTTTAGTATCATGATCATAGAGATCATAATTGTTGTAAAATTTGCAAAGGCTGTGAAAATCCAACCCAAGGTGGTAAAAGGATATAAACAAATCAAGCAGGATGTTTGGCAATTTTTCTGTATCTGGTAACGGTAAGGGTAGTTTCACTTTCGCTTTTTAAGTTCATCTACTTCCATTTTGGCCGCCATCTATTCATCCATCTGGTCTGGGTTGATTATAGGGCTGTATTCAAGCAAAAACATTTATTGAGGAATCGGAATATGCAGGTTGTTTTCTTTTTTTTACTATTGATTCAATGGAAAACTAGTGCGTTCAGATGATTGTTTACTAGTTCCTGTAATCGCCCAGCTATCTTTTCTAAGAGTGGCACAGAGATGAAAATATGGCATCCAAATCGCCCGAGGTCTTGTAGATTCTTGTTGTAATTTTAAAAATCTGAGTCGATATAAATCTATTCCAGATCTAGTTACAGTTTAGATTTTATTATTTAAGGAGTCTTATCTATTAAGAAATTCCAATAATCTTTAGAGTCATGACATTTTTGTGCAAAGCCAGAGCCAAAAAATAAGCTCCAGCTACAATAAAGACCTTGTTACGGCCTCCGTGTACATACATTTTTAAATCTTGTAAATAATAAAGATTGGTTAGAGTAGACTGAGAAAGAAAACTTGTGGAAATTAGTTTTGTAGGTGTAACATCTTACAATTACACCCTGTCTCATCTCATTGATATTTTTAACAAATATATATATGCTATTATAAACAAGAGAGAATTAATGGACTTAGAAAGTAAGATACGCCAAAGTTGTTAACAGGTACAATATATTCATGTATCTTTTTAATGGATTTGTTGTTAAGGAAATCCCTATAATGGGCAGCTTATCGATACTTTTCTTTCTATTTCCTTGGTTGTTAATTATTTTTTTCCCCATGCAGTAAATTTGAGGGAACTTATTAGCTGGATAAGCTTTGCAGTAAATTACAATATGATTTTGGTTAAACTTGTGTTTACATATATTTTAACCTATGGAAAGCAGGGCACAATGAATTGATTGCCCAACCACAAGACTGTTACAAAATGAAGGAAACTTATCTTTAGGATCAATACGCTAGACAATTAGAATGGAATTTAAAAGCAAATAAAGTTCAATATCAACATGACTAATTGAGAAACAAATAAATTATACACTTCAGGTATGTTAAGATAGAAGATTAAATACAAATATAAATTAAGCAAATACAACTAAATTACGTTAATATTATAGAGCTGGTACATTTTTCTTTCAAGTAGATAATTTCCAACTACAAAAGTGAAAGTACTCAATGTCAATGGCGGTCACCTGATTTCACCTTCATATATATCAGAAACAATTTTTGAAGGTGTTTCACACATACACACAGAGGACTTTTAATTGTTAGTAAACATTTCTTTGAAAGTATTAGTCATAAAGCATATAATAATATATAATCTTTTTTTCCCCCCCATTTTGATTGAACTTATATTAAAATCCTGACATGCTTTAATTTTTTATTTCATTTCCTTGTTATATTTTACAGACTAAATGCTCTATACTGATAGTGCCCAGCCTTCCACGAAACTTTGTTGCTGCATTCTTTGACACTGAGGCATGTCTCATCTTCTTTGGGTGGATGGCGTTTCAAGCATTGCTGGCAGTGCTTCCTGTGGGCCGTCTAGTCGATGGACAACCACTGAAGTCTGGTGGAAAGCTCAAATATCGTTGTAATGGTAGGCATTCAAAAGAACTTAGAATGGAGTCTATATAGATCGGATAATACTTTAATAAAATTCCAAAAAAGTTTGTATTCTCTGGACTTAGTACTAGAATTCTGATGAATTATCAAAAGAGCATTTTTGTTACTTTTGTTTGAATTTATTGTTGCATTCCCCATAGTTTCCCTGAGGGTTTTTCTTGGTTTTATCTGGAGTATTGTTACTGGTATGTAAGACTACAAAACTAAGATAGCTATGAATGTAACTTTGTAAGCAAAGGGTATTGTCCACCCTTTCAAAATTATAACTAATTTAAATTATATATTCTTCTTAAATAAAATCTGCACATAGCTGAGAAAGAAGACGTAGCGGTGTCACTTAGCTAAATAGTTAGTTTTATTTTTTTACAAAATGCTCATTGATACAGTAAAGCCTGACATATTAATTTATCATGCTTAAATCTATGTGTGTATTTCATTAATCTGTATCATTAATACTTTTTTTTTTAAAGGTTTTCTGGCCCTTGTAGTGAGTTTAGCTGGACTGGGCGTAGCTGTTTATCTTAAGCTCCCAGTGACAAAGGTAGTGGATAAGTTTTTCAAATTGATGACTGTAGCCACAATCTTCAGCTTTGCATTCAGCATATGTCTCTACGTAAGCTCACACTTCGTCAGCTCCAAAAAATTGGCACCTGGTGGTAATTCTGGTAAGTATACATATTTCAAAATATATTGTATTTTTTTTTTTTTCTAAAACACATTGTGAATTTTTACTGATGTTTAACAAATTTATTTAGAACATTAAATATATTTCACATCTTTTACACGTTGTGTCCAATCAATGTGTTATTTGAATCATTCATCACTAATTGAATGTAGGATTACTTTTTTAAAAGTGAAATAAAAAGATAGTGTTTGGATGAAACAAAGGGTCCATTCAGTAAGAACATTTTAGATATATTTCAACTTTTTTTGGTTGTTCAGGATGTAAAAAATAACGAGCAATGAATTACAGAAACTAAAAATTGATGAGATTTAATAAGCATTGTTATCAATTAAATTATAAAGATATTCTTACATTGCTCTGTGAGCTTTAATTTAAGTGATTTATTCTTCTGCAGGTAACTTCATTTATGACTTTTTCATTGGTCGTGAATTAAACCCACGTGTTGGCCCATTGGATCTCAAGTTTTTCTGCGAACTGAGACCTGGATTGATTGGCTGGGTAATGATGGATTGGATCATGGTATTGAAGGCTTACCAGGAGACAGGTACCTTCCCTCCAAACTTAGTGCTGGTCACTGTCTTCCAGACTCTCTACGTGGCTGATGCCCTCTGGTTTGAGGTAAGTTTAAACATAATTTTTCTTTTATTTTTGTATCTTATACCTCTTATGCATGTTTCATGTTACTTTTTGTCTCTTAAAACTTCAGAAAGAACGATGTGCAATTTCAAAAGTTTTTTTCAGTACAAACACGAGTGCTGGGTTGGTGAAACAAGATGCCTTTGTGCTTATATGATTGAAAAAAAAACCCAAATAACTAGGCTTATAGTGTTCTCAATTTACCAGTAAATGTAGACACGTTTGACACGGGAAAGTCCAAATCCAGGGAGAAGAAATATTCTCTACTGGCTTTATGCCGAAGAAAAACAACAGCTAAAGATTTTTTCCCCCCAAGGGTGTATCAGCTTTTGCTATAAAAGTTGCACTACAGCAACTGTGTTAGTGATTACTTATCTGTTGCTTTTATTATAATATTAAGAAGAGATTTTCTAACTATTGTGCACAATGTTTTCACTCTGCAGCAATATTCAACCACATTCTACTAGCCTTGTTGACACACCTTTGTTTCTTGCAGGCTCATATTGATGTTACAGGAATCATGTCTCATCTAGGCAATGTTTAATTATATTAATACCTAGATTTTTGTGCACTTAACATGCATGGAGTACATAAATTATTTCATGCATGATTATTGGCATCTTGCAAGACTAAGTGTAGAAATATAAAGTAGAACCAAGCAGTGAAATTTACCTCTTTTTTTTTTGGTTTGTTTCAGGATGCTATTCTCACAACCATGGATATAATCCATGATGGTTTTGGCTTTATGCTCTGCTTTGGTGATTTGGTGTGGGTACCTTTCCTGTACAGCTTGCAGCCACGTTTTCTTCTAGAGAGTGGTTTCACTCTGCCCTGGTACTGCCTAGCTCCTATTGTAGTGATAAATTGTAAGTATTTATTAGATGCTCCTTGCAACTTTACTTCCGTCCACAGCTAGTATACATAGAAACTCATTTACAAGCTAATAGTACTCTTTGCTTCTTTCATTTACTATTGCAGCTACTCATCAGTCACATCATTATGCATGTTGAGTCATATTGTCAGATTTTGATTCATGTTCCATATAACATAGCTGCCAACCAGTACATACCATATGTATTTAGTATGTATTTGACCGTATCTAGCTAAAAATTGGGTGTTCTGTCCATTGCTCATTGTTTGATGCCATTTGTCATAAACGCTCGGTTAACCCAGCCATTTACTGGGCCCATATATATGGCTGCCAACCAGTACATAGTTTTCCTCCAGAGTACGTCCTTCCATATCATTGTTGAAAAATACATATTTGACAGTATCCAGCTAAAAATAGAAAGTTTTGTCAATCACTCATTGCTTGTTGCCATTTATGTCAATAACGCCCAGTTAGCCCAGCCGTCTACTGGGCCCATTCCCGTTTTTAAAGTCTCATAAGTAAATCAACTTCTAGATTTCATGATAGTTCACTTGTGGCTCTTTTCGGTAAATAGTGTAATATTGTAATGGCAATTATGCTTCCGCCCCCTGCGATCTGTCCATCCGAGAATCCGTCGGCTTTGTTTATAGGTGCTAGGCAAAAAGTTTGTTTCCAAGAATCCAGTTTTTAGGGCGACCCGACTAGAATTGACTTAAAACCATTTTTGCTGTCAAGCTCCATTCCCCTCATAGTTTTTACCCTCACAAGATTAGACAAACAATTTCATATTTTGTATAGCTAGGCACAAACGCTGCCACTCTTTCACACAGACACGGACACACGCACACACATCAGTGCATTTTACTCCAGCCTGCTGCTAATGTGTTGGAACCCTAAGGAAACTGAAACTACCTTCCATGTAGTACTTTTTTAATCACAGTGGATGGTTAGCCTTAGAATCTATGTTAAAATTTTTTTTTCAAACGAATATTATTTTAATGTCCTATAAAGACATCGATCATTTTCGTACATTTTCAGTCTTAACGGGGACATCCAATTTGTCATATCCTTCTTTAAAATTTAAATTGCCAATTGAAGACTGATACCTCCAAACCAATCTATCTGTCATTCCGAAGTGGAACTAAATGTATAGGTCATGGGACCTGCATCTTGTGAAGTTGAATCTAGATCTAGACTGTAGCTTTAGATTCTCAATCTAGTTTTTATGTAAATCTAATTTTGTTACATAAATTGAGAGCTATATAGTTGACCATGCATCAAGTGGCAAAGCGTCTGGTTTTAAAAAGGGAAGTGCCTAGTTCAAAACTGACGACTGAGCAAATTTATTCGTCGCATTTCGTCCCCTACTAGTTGTTTCAGTCATTGTCAATATCAATGGTGTTAGTTTGTGATCATCTGAGCCAGAATCCCGGCACTGTCTCATTATGACAGCAAGTAAAGGTGTCACTCTTGGGACCTGTTCGATACATAACCTAGCTGAAACGTTGGACTCGGAGAAACCAATAGAACCAAATCAAAACTAGATATTAGATACAGTAATTAATGTTAAGTTTTCAATCATTGGAAAAGCTGTGACATAAGGACTTAAGCAAACCCACATACAGATTAGCAGTAATTGCTTCCTGTATGCTAGAAAGCTTAAATTTCTCTCATATCAAATCAATGCAAAACGTAAGAGCAGCCAGAGGCTTTTTTGTTAACATCTTGAAAATGACACTGTAAGATAAAAATCAACTGAAAACAAAAACAAAAAATTCAATAAAGAAAACCAGGTCCATGGTGTAGTTTTTAAAGTAATGGTTAAGCTTCTATTTAAGTCAATATTGATAGCTGAACCTAATAAGCTTGGCCATTTACAAGGTTTGTTGTGGCTATCGAGCAAAAAATCTGTATCTGCTTTTTGAAAAGTTGGCAGCTATGCATACACATTTTAAACGTCTCATAAGTACCTTCAGTCCTTTGTGGCATTGGGATCGGCAGAGATATGCAGAATGAAAAAATGTTCCCTTTTTTATTGTGTCCATGGTTGTTTTGACTAATTCTCTGTTGTTGCAATTTTCTCCATTTTATTTCATCATAGCACATTTAAAAAAATGTTTTTGTTTTTTTTTGTTTTCTTTCAGTGATAGGATACATGATTTTCCGCTTGTCAAACTCACAAAAGAATCTATTCAGGAAAGATCCTAAGCATCCAGTTTTCTCAGGTAAAATTGCAATATTTTTTCTTACCTGAAACAAGTGATCTTTTTTAGTGTGTCAGTAAAATGTATTACAAATCTTATTTTCATCTTCTTCTTTTTTTCATTGGAAAAGTTTATTGGCCTGAACAGGAACTCATCATAGGGGTGGGGGGTCATTGCCTGTTGTAAGAATAGTGTTAAGAGATGGAGAAAACGTGTGAATTAAAGAGAAGGGTTAAAAAGGTTCCAAAATAGGTGTAAATACAGAGTGCAAGTTTGCCAGCTGTGGTCGGCATGTCAACCGATCAGATACGATCGATGGATACTGTGGGCCGATCCTGATATTTTATCACTACAATAAAGCCGGAAATCCTAGGCGTATTTTCATACGCTTTTTCCTCTCAGATAATTACTGTAATATGCTGATACAATTTTTTTTTTTAATTTAATTTTTCGGACAACTCTTGATTAATCCTTAAGTCATTATTGTCAAGTGGTTGTATTTTTCAATCAAGCAACGGAAAGAAGAAAAGAATACCATGAATTTTTTTAAGCTCTACTCTTGTTGTGCTACTATGGAGATTGGGTATGGATTTGATTTAATACTGGGGAGGGGGTTGAAGAAAATAGTTCTAAAAGTAGGGAATTTACAATCAGATAATCAGGACCTTAGTTTCAATTTCTGCAGTGAAGTGGTTCACCTGCAGGACAATGTTGAGTACATACAGACCATTGCTTGCGGGCCAAACTGGCTGAGCCTGTTTGCATTTGAGCCTCCCCTAACAATATGATCAGTAAATCAAATGGCTATTATTAAATGAAGCATTCATAGTGTGGATTTCCTCACTTCTATGAAGACTGATTGATACAAACACACTCCCTGTGATAACACGCGACAAGCTTGGGCAATTATTCTACTCACGCAAAAGAAAGAAAAAAAGATTTGTCAGTGTGTGTTTAAAAAAAAAGGAAGCAGAGGAATAATATATAGGCATTAGTAAAAGCTTAGCTATCTAATGCACCTTTATCAGTTTACAAAGATAATTTAAGTCTCTATTTCTGTTACAGGAATGGAAACTGTTCCTACTCAAACAGGACGCAAGTTGCTAGCATCTGGCTGGTGGGGCATTTGTCATAAGCCTAATTATCTTGGAGATCTTATCATGGCTTTGGCTTGGTCCTTGACAACAGGTTAGTCCTGAATCTCAATTTTCTGAAATTATTCATTACATTTGAAGCACCAATGTTAAAGCATCTGATTTTGAATCTTGGTTAATAAAAACTGGTATACTCATTTGCTATTTTTGGTGAATTTACTTAGGGTGGTGGTGGTGGTGTTTTTTGTGTGTTTTTTTTATGCTATTACCTAATCAGTGACCTTGGTAAACTAGTATTAAAGTGTAATATTCGCACCTAGGACTCAACCAACTAGCACGCCTTTTAATAGTTTGGCAAGGTTCGTTGCAGCTGTGGGCAGATCAATGTTGTCGGTAGCAAGGTAGCCTTGGGGTAGAACATCGGCTTCTGACACAGGTGTGGCAGCACATAAAATTGTCAGACATCAGTCTTGGGAGGCATCCACAATATAGCCTATATAAAGCTGATGTTGGACAATAAACCAACTCAACTACTACTACTTCTCTCTCTCTCTTTCCCTCTTTCTTGATCAATGTTGTCGATAGCACGGTAGCCTTGGAGTAGAACATCAGCTTCTGACACAGGTGTGGCAGCACATAAAATTGTCAGACATCAGTCTTCGGAGGCGTCCACAATATAGCCTATATAAAGTTGATGTTGGACAATAAACCAACTCAACTACTACTACTTCTCTCTCTCTCTTTCCCTCTTTCTCCCCCTCTCTCTCTCTCTCTCTCTCTCTCTCTCTCTCTCTCTCTCTCTCTCTCTCTCTCTCTCTCTCTCTCTCTCTCTCTCTCTCTTTCTCTCCTCTTTTCCTCTTTTTGCTCTTTCCTTTCAAGTGGTATTGTTCCACCCAACACAATAGTTGTTCGGTTTACTTATTTATTCAATCATTAATTATACTTGCACTTTTTTATGAGTTAATCAAACAAATAAGTGTTGTTTGCTTTGGTTTCTAAAACGAATTTTTGTCCCCTTTTATCCACAGGATTTGGTCACATCTTCACATACTTCTATCCTTTGTACTTCCTTGTCTTGCTGATTCACCGTGAGAGGCGAGATAATGAGCAATGTGCAGCAAAATATGGAGCAAGCTGGGAGCGCTACTGTCAGCGTGTTAAATACCGTATCTTCCCCTACATATATTAACCAGATAGGAAAGTCAGACAAAAGTCATTTACTTAAAGTAAGGAAAAAACACTTGTACAACTTTCCATAGAAAATTTGCCTTGATTGAAACAATTATGTAAAAACATAATGTCAGATATTTGTAATGTTGTGAGACTTATTCAAATGTTGAAAAATCAAAGTGTTTCAGGGTTTAATAGTTTAATAACACTCTTCAAGCTACAAGCTAAGGATAGCTATAGCCAGTCGAAACATGACACGGCAACTAAAAGTCCTTTCTGGATACTCAATTACATGGTTTTGTTATTGTTCTTGTTTTTGTTTGTTTTGTTGTTTGTTTGTTTTGTTTTTTTGGGGGGGGGGGGGGGGGTTGTTTTTAAAACTATGTATCTTGTGTAATGGTTAATAGGTCTATGTATATTGAAGAAGAATTTTATTGGAAATAATGAAATCATTACGGTAGGGGGTATTTTTTTTAAAGAAAAATTTGTATTGAAAGTATATGAGTTTGGTTTGTACAATTTCAATTTCTTTTTTTTTGTCGGAGATGTCACATTTCAGTGAAATTACATTTTGAGCTGCCTAATTTCACATGCTTATAAGTTTCTCATGATGTGACCAACCTATTTTTTATGATAAGTGCCTTTTGCATGGTTGGTTCTTAAGTATTAGTTTCAGTGTTATTAAATTCTTTAATATGGAAATATAAACCATTACTGTATGTTTGAGGTGGTATAATTTCAGTCATCCTTGCTTTGGTATTAATTAAGGTAGTTTGACATAAATATTTATATTGGCTATTTTGTCAGATAAGTAATATACCAGGTCATGTTTTGTATAATTCATAAGAATTATGGTATTATTTTTTTTTTAAAGATGGTATTTCATGTAATGTACACTGCCCACTCCATATCAGTAGCGCAACATGGTCAAAATCTGAAAAGATGTGTGCTCTTTTCAACAACAAAAAAAGCACAAAAGGAATTTGTCTACATTCTGATGTTATTGTTTTACATTCAAAGACCAGAAATAACAATCAATTTAAAAGTTAAATTCATATCTTATAGTGTCCTAAATCCTTTTAAACAATTTTTATTTAGTTCTTTTAAATGCTAATTTTGGCATATTACCAATTGCTTAACTGATACTGAGTAGCATGATTTAAAAAAAAATATATGTCAAGATGCATTCCACCATATATAATTGTGAAAATTCATATTTGTTTTAAGTTGAGCTTTTTTTTCGCTTTTTACAATTAGGAATATGAAGCTTACCAAGTTATGACCCTCACCATCATAGTTCATATTAGAGAATTCATTGGATAGGTAAAAAGGGTAAAATTAAAATATGTGTTGGTTTTATGATTCTTCTTTTTAATATACCAATGACCCACATTATAAATGTAGCTCTAATCATAAGCATGTATTTTTCCGTTCATGGGATCTGCTTTACGAAGTATTTTCATTCTTTCATCAAAAGATGATAAAAATATACATTTTGAATAACGTAAAAATAATTGTTTATGCAATGTAATTAACTGGCTTTATGCCCATAAAAACAGACTGAAGAACAAAGAAAGGTGTTTTAATATTTTTTTAGGGCAGGGGTAATTAAACATTATGGACTAAAATTATAGTGCTCTAATCTTTTTGTTATCCTTGACTTCTTTTTTTTTAAGTGTGTTTAATGCTAAACAACAAACAAACCAAGGTCTAGAGTGTACACAGTACAGTGTACAAATAATTCAAAAGTATATTATGGTATATAATGTAATTAGGGCTTGATTGTGTAAACCAAATTGGGAAGTAGCAATTGGTGAAAAAAACTTTTTGTTGAAAGATAATAAGGTTGACCTGTGTGGTTGCCTAACAGCTCTACCAGAGGCAGCTTGAGGTGGCAGCTTGCTTGTTTGCTGCATTGCAATGAGAAGTGCAGTAGTGAAAACAATCCAGGTATCTCACTCAGCTATTATATTGCCATTGATGGGATAGTTCAAAACCATCATTGAACTGTTGATGAATATTCAAAAATCTTAAAAAAAAAATAAAAGCAAAAGTGAAATGGCTTTGGAAATAATAATAATATACACAAAGTTTTATAAAAAGAGTTGATACCTTTTCCTTGAGTACGCTGACTTTTGTGTTAAGTATTCACCTTTACTCTCATCATGGTCATTTCCATTTCATGTTCATAAATCATGATCATATCTTTACCACTACTGCTTCACATCTCTGCAGGGCTTGCATACCTGTGTCCTCTCATGTTCATATTGTACATAGTGTGATTATACAGTTTATTCTAGTATCATAGATTTTTAGCTCAGATATATTGTGTTATAACTTTCATTTGTGCACATCTGTGCAAAGGACATCTCTTAGTCTTAAATCGTTTTTTATCTTTTTAAAATTTGTGAAGTATGCTCAAGACGTTCAACACATTATCACATGAATTTGTCCACTCTATTTCGAATCTCCATGTTTAAGGCGTTAAAAAAGGAAAATGCAGAACACTATCAATCAAACTCGAGAGATATAAATTTAAACCAGATTCTTGTGTAAGAACCAGCTATCCATGTGAAACATATATTTTTTCTCTTCACTTTACCTTTGCAAGAACGGCAAACAGAGGAAACTTTGGAAGCAAAAAACAACAAATCTTTTAGCATTTTAGAGAGTTTAAAAGCTAGCTAACAGTGATACAGATTTCAGTTGCAGTTCTCAATAGCCGAAATTGCCTGAGCAAGAACCTCTTTTTCTTATTAGCAACAGTGGACAACTTAGCACATGCATAGAGATAGTGCTCCAAGAATGTGAACCATCTACTTTGGTTTGCTCAGCCTTGATGGTTTTGATGTTGTTGGTTAACTTAAACTTGGTTGAAGAGTACAAAAAGGAGAGCTCTACAAAACAAATCTTTCATTTCTCTCTAGTAACTGATCGATGTTGAACAGGACATGATAGAACTGTTCTCTTTCCAAAAATCTCTACCTATGGCTAATTATAATAAATTTATTTTATAAACTTTGTTCTGTTGAGCAAGCAGTGATGCCGTTTTCCAAATTTTCAAAAAAAAAAAAAAAAAGAAAGTAAACGAAACTCATTTGTTTATTATGTTGAATAGTGGAAGTCTTTTGCTTTGATGCCTTAAAATTATTGCTTTCAATCAGGTATTTTTTGCTCATTTTCTGCAATAAACTTGTTCCACTCTAATGCAGATTGTGTTAAATGTATTAAAGTCTACGATAGAAATTGTGTTGTACTTATACCTACGCACTTCTCCTTTTTTGTGCGGATATTTCATTTTCACTTATTGTTTCGTTTTTTATTTCATATTCATTGTGCGTTCAGCATGTATTCACAGTGGATTCCACATATTATGTGTACTCACTCTCAATACACAATAGTATTCAGTGTTTAAGAGTACTCTTAATGAATTTCCTTAATGTAGTTTTATTATAATTTCGAAAATCGAAATGTTTTAACATCCTAACATTTAATGGATTTTGTACCTATATCAGCCTTGTTGATTTGTGTCATCTTCTATTTGCCTCTGCAAGTGAGACTGAAATGATATAAGTTTTAATTCATTCTTAGGTTGGGGCTTTTAAAAAAATTTCCATATTATTTTACTAATTTATGATGTGAAAGATTACACCATTTGGTTTTTGTCATAAGGTTATTGCTAATAATACTTTTCACTCATTTTTTCTTTACGTGTCCAATTAGTTATTTGCATGTACAATGAATCACTAACCATTTTACCTTTTCTGCAGATATTAAAGGATTGGAATTATATGCCTGTCCATTCCAATCTTCAAAATTTACCCTGCCACAAAGATTTTTCTTTCGTTTTGTAATACATGTTTTATGTGTGTGAATTTGAAGCTTATTTTATCACAATTTATTGTATACTGCTTGTGAAAAAATAAGCTATCACATCATTAACATTGCATAATCTTTTGTTTGATTTAACTGGATACAAACGTTGTTTGATAAGGAAATAGCAGATAATAATAATTATTGTATAATATATTTTGTAAGAAATTGTAAAACATTCTTTCTTAGTGAATTTAAGTGTAGCTGTTTATACTGTGTGCTTTTCAGTTGTGCTTTATCCCCTTTTAAGAGCAATAAATGTAATATCCGTAATAAAAACAAAAGAAGTTGTGGCACGTTTTTATTCACAGTATATGAGTATTATAGTCTTTGAGTTCTTCGTTTTTTTTTTTACAAAGCATATCAAATTTCCAATACATGTGTTTAGGAAAGATTTTACAGTGAGACTATTCAGTATTGTGCTTCTTGGGAAGTATTATATAAAACGTATCACTCATGAAAGTCAGTTAAACTTAAAGGCTGCTCAACAACCTGGTGGTTCATAATGGTCATTTTTTTTTTTGTGTGTGTGTTAAAAGGAAAGTTAGAACTTACATAATTATTGTGTGGGTGTTGATCCGTGCTTGCCATGTTAACTGGCTATGAACGAAAACGAAGCCTTATTGCTCCACACTTTCATTAAATTTAAACTTTTAAGCTGGCAACTTTTGGATCTAAATTCTAATGGAGAAAAATTAATGTAGTTGTACATTATGTTATACGCACACGTGCAATGCATTACAGTTAACGTATGTATTTGTATCTATTACATGTAGCAATGGCATGCTAAACAAGCCATACAAAATTACTACATGTACATGTACTACCATAGCTGCTGCTACTACCACCGCCACCATCATCACCACTACTACTACTACTACTACTACTACTACTACTAGTAGTACTACTACTACTACTACTACTACTAGTAGTAGTAGTAGTAGTAGTAATAATAATAATAATAATAATAATAATAATTTTACTTATATAGCGCCTTCCACCAAAGTATCAAAGCGCTTTACAATTTTGAAGATAAAAGCATATATAAAAAAAACCTACATCTTGAACATAACTTATACACAATGCAATAGACAGGTGATAATTGGAATACAAAGGAGCATGCAAAAAACAAACACATTAGCTAATGCGATCGTGGTGTTTGGGTAGTAATTCTAATTTGACAGATGTTTTTAAAAAGAAATGTTTTCTAAAAAGGGACTCACTAGAGATTGATCTTATTGAAAGAGGTAGAGAGTTCCAAACAGTAGGGCCAGCTTTTGAAAAGGATCGATCTCCATATGATACAAGTACTACTACTACTACTACTACTACTACTACTACTACTACGAGTACTACTGCTGTTACTACTACTCTGCCAAAGAATTCCTGTAGATGAAGAAGCAAAATTTTTAGGCGCTATATTTGACAAAGAAACTCCTTTATCCCCGACTTGAAATATCTAAAGAAAAAGCACTAAATCTTGAAACCTCATACGGACCAGAGAGGGGAGCAGATAGAGAGTCCCTCCTCTGCCTCTATCGCTCTCTGATACGATCTAAATACGTATATGAGTGTATGGCTCTGCCAGACCATCTAATAATATAAAAATGCTAGACACTACACGCCACCAAGGCCTCGTGACCTTTCGTACCACCCCGGTAGAAAGCTTTTACGTAGCTGCAGATGAACCATCCTTGTAAAAAAGAAGAGACAATCTACCCTTACAATATCTCCGACAATCCTGTTTTTCACCAAAGTTATGTAAAAAAAATTACAATCTTCACCGAACGCAATTCCCCTTTTCGGAATCCGTGTTCAGTAACTCCTTGAAAACTAGATACTAACTCTATGGAAGAATATACATTTTCGGAGATCCCTCGCTGGAAAGACCAGGAAACGTTCTTGACCTGGCAACTCTCCACAAGCACAAAACCCCTCCAAAGTTATGCAGAGAAAGTTTGAACAAGTCGTAGAAATTCATAAACCATCATCTACTTTTCGATGACGGGTCGGAGCTGTCTGTCAGTGAGTGTCACTCATCCTCAGGAGATAAATGCTGCGGGGTGAGCGCGAAGGCTTCAATGTACACTGCGGAGGCAGTTGCCCTGTGCATGAAACTCGGCTTTCCCTAGTCACGTCGGTATAGAAGGTAATGAAATGGCTGACGAACTTGCCAAAATTGGGCTTGAACTTGAACCTACTCAGTTGCAAATACCATCATCTGATGATAAGCCAATTATACACACGCCTATAAAAGAAAACTGGAAGGCGCGATGGAACAATATGACAACCAACAAATTGCACTGTGTCCAACCACATTTAGGTCACTGGCCAGGAATCTCTCAGGCAAGACGACGAGACAAAGTGGTACTCGATCTAGTCGGACTTGGACATTCTCATCTTACTCACGCTTTTCTACTGAGAGGTGAAGAGCCTCCACTGTGTCATACCTGTAACTGTCAATTGTCCATTAGGCATATTCTGGTTGATTGTCCGGCTTTTCACCGGGAAAGAAATGTGTACCTGGCTTCCAAGCCTCTAGAGAGCATATTTACCCATGTTAGTCCTCAGCGTCTACTTGGGTACCTGAAGGACATTGATGTATATAATAAAATTTAACTGTGATAGTCCTACACATGGATCTTTTAAACTGCTGTACATACTCTTCACTTTTGGCCAAACCTTTTACGCGCAATTTTTATGATTTTACTACTCAAAGAGATAAGGAAACACCGTTGCTACTAGTATAATGCATTAACTGTCTTCGGACATCATGGCCACAACATAGCCGTTACCGTGCTGACGTGCCGTAAAACAAACTCACTCACTCACTCCCTAGTGAAGGCGGTCGGAGAGGCAAACTAAAAAATACGAAAATTCTTCACATATTGAAGCTTTTCAAGACACACAAAAATTGTACTCATGTTGAGTTATACTTATAGTTGCTGTAGTTTGTTTTCTGTATTGCGGTTGCTTTCAAAGTTGTTGTTTTTGTTGTTGATTTTGATGAGAAGGATGTTAGAACTCCAGTGCAATCTTAATCCAGCGACGTTGATGCGTGAGTTTGTTTTTACGGCGCGTCAGCACGGTAACGGCTTTATTGTGCGCCGCATGATGTCCTAAGACAATCATACTTGTAGCAGCGGTGACTCCTGTATCTCTCTGATTGGTAAAAGCATACACATTGTGCACAAAAAGGTTGATTAAAAGTAAAGGGTATATACAGTGGTTCAAAAGATCCATGTATAAGATTATCACAGTTAAATTTTACTATACACATCAACGTCCTTCAAATACCTATGTAGGAACGTAAATGAAGAACTAAAACTGAATATAATTGACCAAGCCACTGTTCTGAATTTAAATTCATTCGATTTCAAGACAGCAGAGCGTGAATACAAAGATTGTTTTCGGTATATCCAGAGATCCCATTTTTTATAGACAGTTTGCAAACGGAGAAAACGTACGAAGAGACTGGATTTATTATTCAGAGTCAATGGGGAAAGTAATTAGTCAGTTTTATAAATTATGTAGCATCTGTCCACCGTCGAGACTATATTTCACTTCAGGGTGCAATGACTGGAAAACCGTTATTGAGCGACTGTCCTTTTGTGTTTTATGAAAACAGTGATACTCATCGCAAAACTTTTAAATGTTTGGAAAAGTAGGGTGTTAGACCACCCTGTCGTCTCACATTTGAAAATAGAGGTTTTGAGAAGGCTTGTGTTTGTTGTGTACTTTTTGTGCGAAAGAGGACTCCCTCTACGTGGTTATTACCAACTATTTTGATCTGCACATAACGGTAACTTTTTTGGATTGTTAAAATTAACGAGTTTGATCCATTCCTGATAGATCGTATTGCGCAGAATTGCAACAAAGGACGTGGGTACGCGCCATATTATCATATCTACTATTGTAGTAGCCTATTGTTGATGACCTCCAAAGTAGGATCAGTCACGACTGAAGAGGTCAAAGAGGCAAAGTAGGCCTACTACAGCATTAGTGTCGATTCCACCGTAGACATGACCCACGTCGATCAAATGACACTCATTCTTCGTTACGTCGATGAAGCTGGTCTACCTTTAGAGAGATTTATACGCTTCATCCCAAAAAATTTGAACTAGAAGTTTGAAGCTGCCGTCGTCAAGGCTACAGTAACGCAATAACAATAGCTGGGCGCCTCAGTGATGTACACGCTGGTATCAAAGAGATGAACCACATCGCCCCCTTTGTCCCCTGCACGGCTCATTCTGGAAATATGGTTGGTGTTTATGCAGTTGAATCCCATAGGCGGAGCAATATATTTATCTATATACATAATTTAATTTATCCCCTGTCCATGAGATCTTAACTACTTTGTATCTAAAATTTATAACAATCAGAGTATTATCATATTATATACATTTCTATGTTATTTATATGTTTTATTATATGTTTTTAATACAATGCAATGATTATTGTCTATATAAACTATAGAGCCCATGTAACCACGACAACAATTTTCCTTGGATGGACAATAAAGTATATCTTATCTTATCTTATCATTTTTCGGATTCGTCCAAGCATAGTAAAACTTAATTTCAAACTCCACACGTCGTTGGGCTTTGCAAAACGTATCGATGGTCCTACACCCAAATCATTGTCAGGGGCTAGGTGGTTTGCCCGATATGAATAGCATTAAAATCCAACTACAAAAAGATTATCATTATTATTTGATATATTTCGTAACATTAAAGAATCTCCCCAAACGCGTGATGAGGCATCACCATTGCACAAGATGGAACATTTTGAATTTACTGTGCCGTCTGTGTTTTTAGAAAAAAATTTGTCAACAAACCTGTGAGTCGTTCACAAGTTGTACGATTCTCTTACTGCTCTCTTAACAAGACTTCGGGACGATTCCGAGCGAATCAAACAATCAGCCACGCCTTTCGACGAAAAGCCTTCCTACTATTCCTACCATTACAAACGCAGTGCAAAGCGCAAGCGCTTCCACGAAAAAACGAAAAGTGTTGAAGCTGTTTTGTCGCACCACGAGCAGTTTAGAATAAACATATTCCTTGCCATTGTTTACAGCCTATGTGAACATGAAAAGCGAGGGAACATATACAAGACTGTGGCTCAAGATTTTGACATTCTCTTTTAATATAGTTATCTTCAGATGAAGCCTGCCACAAGCATTTGAGAAACAGCATCTCGCATTTAGCTAAGGATACACTTTCTCCTTCCCGGCTCCTTCAAGATATGCGCAAAAGTGGTGCAACAACACCCGTTCACAAAATGTAGAGATCGCACTGAGGCTCCTTCTCACCATGCCTATCGTCAACGTAGAGGGTGAAATATCCTTCTCGGAACTGAAACGAGTGAAAAGTAGACTGCATTCAACGATGGAACAAGACAAACTAAGCGGCCTAGCCCTCTTGACCACTGAATCTGAAACGACAAAATCTCTCGACAATGACAACAGTTGCCCAACAAAAAGCCAGGGAAAAAAATATAGGGTATGAATTTTCAAAATGTGTTGTCTATGCGTTTAGATGAAGTATTCCACCACGAAGCATACAAGTACGGGTAGGTTTCGGCTGCCTCGTACTTTGTAACAGAAATAGATATCTAAAGGTCATTGTCGTCGACTTAATCCGCATTATTGCTGGATACCAATAGGCCTACATCTGCATCTAATCACGTTTTACATTATAGTTTTCCATCAGTACGGTGTTATAATTATTGAACAATGCGGTAGTAGCTGCATCGTCATCGCGGCTCATGGGCAGCCCAGAATCCCGCACTTAGTTAACGCGGCCCTGATCGTAAGTAAATGGTGTCGAAATGAAGTGTGGCAAGACCATCTCAAAACGTGGTAAATGCACAGTAAAGCTTCTGCGAGTAAGTTTCTCCTTTGGTGGGAACCAAAACCGAACCCCCCCCCCCCGGAAAAAAACAACAAAACAACAACAACAACAACAACAACAACAACAACAACAACAACAAACCAACCCCTCATCCTCCAGAAACAAACATGTATCCACATACATAATAAATTATTATATTGAAAACATACGACGGTTTATTTAGAACTGTACTGTACTAAAAAATAAAGTTGTGGGAATAGTCACACCAGTTAAAAATGAGTCGACGTACTGTATCAGTAACATACACTGTTTGGTGTTCAGTACAAACTGTACAACCCCAAAACGTTCCCAGTTGCTTGTAAACATTGATAATGGTGCTTCAGCCTTGATGAAGTTGATGCTGCAAGCGCTTATTTAGGCACATATCTAGTTATCTACCAGTGTGTACCATTTACATTTAAAGTGGACACTGGCAAACTATAAATGACTGACAATGTTTTCTTCTCCATCTTTTTATCTCGTAGATCCAGAGATTCTAAACCTAGATCAGATTTCTTCTACATCTAGAAGTAGAATCGCAACCTCTCGTCTGGGCCTTTAAAGTTTAACACAGAAACTCTATTGAAATTGAAAGGCACAATTGAGTGTTTATAGGTTGAATCTATAGATTTAAATCTAGACTCTAGATCTAGATCTAATCTTCATCAGAAGGCAAGCGATGGAAGCGATTTTTCACGAAAAGGTATTACCGTCACTTATACTTATTTAGATCTAAAATCTAGACTCTAGATAGACTAGAGTAGAATATAGACCTACATTGCGATTGTATCTGTAACCTTTTTAGATCTAGATTAGATTCTAGATCTAGATCTAAAATTTAGGTTTGTAAGGTATTTTACATGGACTCTTTGTAGCTTAGAATCTCTCCTAGTTTTACATATTTTATCCCCATGTAAAATATTATGTGCTGATGGGTCCCACTATCTAGAATTAGGCCTAATGTTTTGGCAATTTTACCACACAAGACAGTGCAGAGATGTATACCCGGATTCCTGTCACATTTATAAATAATACTGACACCAACCAAACCAGTATGGGGCAAAGTCAGACAATCAAATTTGCCTGGTTTTAAGGTTTTGACCTGCAGGTTTCCTGATTGGGAGATCAAAGCTCTTCGATGGAGTTAAAATTGATACTGATTTTTTTAATTAAGTGGGTACCTGTAGACTAATCCCCTTTGAAAGGCTATGGATCAATAATCTTGTTTTTTTGTAGTGCATATAAACCAAGAAGGTTTTTTGTACAAATGACTTGTAAACTTTTCACTGAAGATGAAAGTATTTGAAGTCTTGCTTAAAATATTAACCCATAAAGTGCTGCGTGTCACATGACTGCCTCGCCATAAGAAAACCACAGGTCCTTCTCTCGGCTACTTACTGGACACTGCAGGATGCTGAGTAACAGGCACCGATAGCAGACCTTCATTCATCCTTTATTCCTCCTTTTTCTATCTTGTGAGCACCTCGTATAGGAGTGTACAGGCTCTTAAAATATTAAGCAATGAAATCAATGAATAGTTCAGGGGATTCTCAGCCTCCCACTCATATTTTGAAGGAAAGGGCTGAGGAAGGATCAAAATACCCTCCATGGAGATTTTGGGTGAGCTGGCGGTGTTTAATCTCATGTATTTAAGACAGTTGGACCATTGATGTAGGGGAAAATGGCAATAAAAGCTGTACGTTTACTGATTCCCATAGGAGTGTCAAACACTGCCCCACCGTGACACTAAGGCAGACAGACACACACACACACACTGATGGGAAACAGGCGTTGACAATATTGCATGTTGAATTCCATTCTGTTCAGTTTGTGTGACTGTGGGCTTGTAATTCCAATTGGCTCACTTTTCCACTGTACTGAGTTTTTTTGGATAGAAGGCCAAGTACTGTAACTTTGCCTGATGGTGTTTGATCATTACCGCCTAATGATATCTCCGTCTGTGTTTGTAGGCAGACGGTGCAATACCCTGCAAGTGTCCGAAAATCTGGTCTGATATTTTTCTAGAAAATCGTGGGATGTAGATCTAATCAATCAGAATAAGCATGTGCTCAGTAGAGGCGTGAAGATAGCTCAGGAAGTCTCCAGGTTCAAATCTTTGGTGTCGTGGCACTTTTTCTACCCACCCCTTTCCGTCCATCTCTTTAGGAAACCTATGGACATAACATTAATTTGAAGATAGCATTTTTAGCAATATAAGGCACCTGATATCTCTACCATTAGTGCTCTGGATTGACAAGTAGGAGGTCAAAGGTTCGATCCTCGGCTGATATTTCCATTTCTGTATTGTAGAACTTTCAATTGGGGCTACAAGGGTTCTAAATGCATAACCCTTTCAGTCAAGAGACATACAGGAGGAATGTTGTTCCATTTAAAACAGGATTCGAACTGAAACGTATCACAAGCACAGCTATTTAAAAGTTAATATGATCACCTACTGGAAAGAAAGTGTAATGACTGGCTTCTCCTTTATTCCCCCCACACAAAAGCAATAAACAATTATTAGAAAGTAGAAAAAGAACAATAAGATATTAAAATCATCTAACTTCTCAGCACAGTAGAAATGTAAATAATAGTTTTATAAACTTATCACTAGAAATAAAATAAAAAATATCAGTGATACGAGCACAACACTAAGAGCATCAATAACCAGTTGAGCAGTACTGCCATACCCCATTTTTTCACACCCAGTCACCCGTGCCATACCCAGACTGACTATATGGCCGTTCAGGCGGCCTTCAAAGAGTCGCAGGGGTTAATGTCTTCTAACATCAGATTGTACAGATTTTTTTTTTCCATGATGTACTGAAAAGAAGTTAAAAGGTTTGTACCCAAAGCAGGATTTTCAGCACCCCCATGATCAGAAGTAAAAACTAGATGCACTGCCACTGGATTTGAAATTTAAATTATCAACTAAACTTCAAAAATCAATTTTGGGTGTAGCTATCTGTAGTACTTTTATTTTAGGTCAGCCACTGAACATAAATCTGTGATTCATTTTTTGCTTGTAAATGTATTTATTTGAGCAACCAAAGTTAAGGTGTTAAAAAATTTTGTAAAAAAGGGAGAAAATTCTCAATTGTTTTGTCAGCAAGTTGTTATTATGAAATTTTACTTTTTAAGCAGTCTTTTAATACTACTTGTAATTATTTCCTCTCACTATGTTAATATTTTTTTCTCTGCTCGAGATGTGCTCAAGCATAGAAAACTCTCTTAATCTAATGATTGTTGATTGTTTTTGTTTTTTTTTCTGCTCAAGATGGTTGTAGGCATTAAATGTAGTTAGTAGTTACTCTCTTGAGCTAATGATGAATTTATCTGATCGTCTTAATTAAGAAATGTATGAAAGTATTATAAATGAATGTTGTAAAAATTATGCCAAAGCAAAAAACCAGATGCAAACCTAAACTTTTCTTCATTGCAATTTATATAGTAAAGTAGCTCCTGTTAGTTGATTTTAAATCAAATTAATGATAGTTTTGTAATTTCACAATATAAATATACAAAATATCCTTCACGTTTTATCTATCTACAGCAAGAAGGCTCCCTCTGTGCTCAGCATTGCTTAAATGCTCTGCTGCAGAACCAGTATTTCAGTGCTGTTGACCTGGCCCAAATTGGACGCAGGTTGGATGACACAGAAAGGGAACGGATGGCTGAGGGTGGCATTGGAACAAATGAATACCAGCGTTTTATTGAGGTAATTTATTGATTAATTCCTTTATCAACTACCCATTGTGTAATTCACCAACAATAAACAAAGTGGGAGATATCTTTTTATAATATCAAATATATAATTGTAAGACCTTCACAAGCAAAGTTATTGATGAAAGATAAAAACTAAAAAATTGCAATATGACAATGTAATTAATGATGAATAAAACCAATAAGTGTGTACATCTTTTGATCTGTTTATTTGTTTTTGTTGTATGTTTTTTTTTTAAAAGGTAAAATAAGGTGCTACAATAAAATACATGTACTTGTTATTTAACCCACAATGTCAGATATTATATATATATATGTAAGATATTGAAACAGTTAAAAATTTTGAGGGGAAAAATTTGATTCTTGTTTCATTTTGTAAATTGTGATAGAGTTTATGTTTCTATTCATTCCAGTCCTTTATTATTATTATTTTTTTTCCAGGAGCCATCAAGCAATTTTGACGACAGCGGTTTCTTTTCAGTACAAGTAATCAATGAAGCACTCTCTGTATGGGGATTGGATATGACATTATACAACAGTCAAAATCCAGTTGCTGTGAATGCAAGGGAGAATCCTACGTAAGGCATATGGGATAGGTCTTCAAAACTATTCATGAAACCACTAATTATGGATCAATTTCTCCAAATTACACCCATATTTTTCAAATAAATGTTTCCTATGCCAAACTTAATGCTGAACCTTTCCTTACTAGTTTTAGAAGCCTATTATTTATCATGTTCTTTAAAGGATGACGTGTGGAGTTAAATTCTTTCTTTTATAGAGTCCAGCAATCACACAGGTGAATAATAAAACGTGTTTATCAATTATTATACTCTTAAAAAATAAAATTGTATGAGTTTTTTTTGAAAGATACAACACCTCAATTTTTTTTAATATAGTGCTCTTGCATCCCACAGGCAGATGTCAGCCTTTATATGCAACTATCAACAGCATTGGTTTTGTATACGCAAACTGGGCTTGCAGTGGTTTAATTTAAACAGCTTGCTCTCTGGACCTGAGTTGATATCAGACACATATCTGGCCCTCTTTCTTACACAGCTACAGCAAGAAGGTAAAATTTAAGGTATTTTCTTTTTTTGTTCACAGTTCGGAGAGTCAGTATATCCTGACACAGTAGAAGTCAAAACAAGACTTCTGTGGTTGCAAAATTTTTTTTTTGTTTTTTGTAAGAAGAAGGCAAAAATTATTTTTGGTAAGATTTATACCCGTTTCTCATGTTGCTGCCATAATGCTTATTAGAATCTTAGGCCAATCAATCAAGTCAGAAAGCAAGGTGACAAATATACCCCTATTTCTGGATCTTTATGTTTTTCTTTGATCTGCCTCAGGCAGCCACGTGCATCTTGGCACTGTGATAACCTCTGATAAGGCTGGCAAAGGGCGATTGGCGATTGTGCTCACTGACCAAACAGGGGCAGATAACTGTGAGCAGTTGAAATCACTAAAATTGACTCTACTTCAAACCGTAAAATCGGACAATATTACTTCTATCTTTTGATCAAATCTTCTTCTTATTCAATTTTTGTGTGTGCAACATACGTTAAAATACCAAGGTATTTAGAAAGGTTAAAAAACATGGGTGATTTTTTAGTATGATATGGGATACCTCTTTTAAATTGCCTACAGCTAATTAATGATGGCACCAATCTTTTTCTTTTTTCTCTAAAAACTAAGGAAATCCT
Source organism: Elysia chlorotica (assembly GCA_003991915.1). Lineage (NCBI taxonomy): Eukaryota > Metazoa > Mollusca > Gastropoda > Plakobranchidae > Elysia > Elysia chlorotica. The sequence continues at coordinate 432,884 of RQTK01000385.1, forward strand.
AAGCAGCATGTGGTAACAAAAATCTTTATTTATCTTCAACAAATCAAAAAGTTATGCCACTTTGAAATTATCAGTAGCTAAAGTATCATGGAGACTGATAACCTCCTTACAGTATTTTTAATAATTAGTACTTCTATTTTTCTATTTTGTAAAAAATTATGTACACACATTAAAAAAATAAATAAAATGGACAACAGTGGGAAGAAGCAAGGCCTTTTATTTTCGTATATATATAAAATTGCATTTTTTCGCCGATGAAGGGGCCCACAGAAAAGAAAACAGAAAGTTTGAAAAGAATCTCTTGGAGTGAAAAAAATAAGTTGTGCAATACATAGGTGCACATAAATAAAACCAGAGGACCGATTATGAAAGCCCTACAGGCAGTAATAGTAATATTATGAATGGGCCCCAAGACTGACGTCACTGCCCCCCGCGCCCCCCCTCCCCACAGAGGTAGAGGTGTCAATATTATCATTAATCAATAGTGGGTCATCCATCAGATATGGGCATAAGAAAGCTACTGTATTTTTTGTCGCTTTTATGCTTCAGCCATGCCACTTTATTGCAATTCAAGTTTTTGTTCATTCCCAAATAGAATTTTGATTATGAGGTTTCGACTGTATAATACTGTATGCTCCACTATGTTTTATTTTTTAGTAAGTCAAAGTTAGCACAAGTGTGATTCTGAAATCAATTCTTTCTTTCAGGATACTCCATTTTTATAGTAACAGGACAACTTCCTGAGTGCGAAGCAGAGCAGCTGTTGAGACTGATGCCAGCCACTCAGACTGTGAAGCCCAGCCTTATCACAGACAAAGGTGCACAAGAGATTGGTGCTGATGCAGAGGATGATGATGGTAGTCTGCGAGAAGCACTCAGAGTCAGTAAAGAACTTATTGACAAAGATGATACAGCCCTGCAAAGAGCTCTGCAGATGAGCATGGAAGGTAAAACCAAAAGCATGATAGTTCTATTTGACTGCCTGACATTACATTTATAATGTAAGTAGTTTGCAAAAGTGACATGTCTGTTTTGAAGCGGTACTTCACTTATTGAAAACTCATTCTGCCTAGAAGAATTGATTAAGAAATCCCTTTGCTTGAGTTAAAAGACTTTTTTAAAGGATATCCCACCACCAGCCGGGCTCCTTGACATCAACACCAACCCTCCTAGCAGGACAGAGATGGTCAAGGCCATCAGGTCTCTCAAGCCAGGAAAGTGAGCAGATCCAGACGACATACCACCTGAGGCTCTTAAGGCCGACATACAGACCTCGACTGACATGCTGCACCCACTCCTATGCAAGGTCTGAGAACGGGAGCAGGTTCCAGACGCGGAAAAAGGGGTCACCTTGTAAATCTGCCCAAGAAAGGAGACCTGTAATCCTGCGGCAACTGGCGAGGAATTGTGCTGCTATCCATCTCAGGGAAAGTTTTAACGAGAATCATTTTGAATTGGCTGAAGACCACCCTGGACAAGAGTCTCTATGATGTACAGGCAGGCTTCCAAGATCGTTCGTGCACAGACCATATAGGTACCATGCGCATCATCATCGAGCAGTCACTGGAGTGACAGACCTTACTGTATGCAATTCCAAAAGGCATTCAACAGCGTCGACCAAGAATTCACCTGGAGACTGATGAACCACAACTTTATGAAGATGTCCCTTGTCGAGTCATCGATGACTAACAAATCCCTTCAACGTGAAAACTGGCATCTGCCAGGGTTGCTTGCTCTTGCCAATGATCTTTCTTATGGTGGTCGACTGGGTTATAAAGTAGTCTCCAACAGGCCAAAGAACAGGCATCCAGTAGAGCTTCATGAAGCAGCAGGAGAATCTGGAAATCGCAGACAACATCTGCCTTCTCTCCCAAAAGAGACAAGACGCGCAAGAGAAGCTAAATTGTGTAGCAGCAGAAGCTGGAAAGATCGGACTCGAGATAAACATCGGAAAAACTGAAGTCAAAGGAATCAATAACAGACAGACACTTAAACTGTAGCTTCATCAAGTAAACACAGGTTGAGAAGTTTGTCTATCTTGGTAGTGTTTTAAGTAAAGACGGGGGAACAGACGAGGACATCAGATGCCGAAAAAAGAAAGCCAGATTCGCCTTCAATACCCTAAGACCAATCTGGAGGTCTAAAGCCCTGTCGGTCCGAATCTTCAATACCAACATGAAGTCGGTCTTTATGGCTCAGAAACGTAACACATGACCAAGACCAACACCCATAAACTGCAAAACTTTATTAACGGATGCCTCAGAAACATCCTCAACATTAGGTGGTCCGAAGTTGTCTCAAACAAAGAAAGCAAACCCCCATAGAGACAGAAATAAAAAAGCGTAAATGGGGCTGGATAGGCAACACACTTCAAAAGCCTGTATCCAACATCACAAGGCAAGCGCAAGGTCTGACGCTCGAAGAAGACTTGGTGGCTTAGCACTGAGGCAGAAAAAGGATTATCCAGAATCGAGTTCGGTGGAGGGGAGTTGTTGCGGCCCTATGTTCCACAAGAAATCAAAAGACTTAACAGTAAACAAAAGTGTGACCACTTCTTTTGCTATCTCAAGTTTTTTTTTTTCTTTCTTTGCTTCCAACAGGATATTACCTGGATCAACCGGCTGGGGCTAGCTGTGACACTGGTCAGTCTTCGATAGGACTCTCTGAAAACTCAAATTCAATGGACCCTTCATCAATATCACAGGCAGAGCTTAGGGAGAAAAGACTAGCTTTTTTGAACAGAGCAACTACATCAAATTCAAATAATTCGGATCAGTGCTCAAACAACACACAGGATTCAGGTAATGTGAAAATTAGTTGCAGCATTGCAGCAATATAAGACTATACACACAACTTAGAATCTGTGTGATACATAGTGCCATACTGCTCTTTCAGGTTAAATATTTTCAACAAAAATATTAATGGATGTATATAATTTTCCAAAACATTTCAAATAATCCTTGGCTCTAAAAATAATCACAGTCATAAGTGAAGATCTATAGTTATTTATGAGAAATTGTTTCAAGGGCTCATACTGCATGGAAAAACTAGTTGTGCCTATTGCATTTACGTTTTGTCGATTAAAAACTTGTTTCAGTGTTGTTTTGCAGTGAAATAATTTTTTTTATGGTTTCACCAGAATTGACTGAGGAGGAGCTACTTCAGAAGGCCATAAGCATGTCCATGGAAAACAGCTGATGCTGCTTGATAATGATATATGTGCACTTTCACTGTTGTTACAAAGAATGAGACTGTGATATGCATGAGCAAAAGGTTTAGAAAAAAAATTAGAATTGGAACTTGCATTATTTTGCCTTCATATTGAGCAAGAAAGTAAATAAAGAGAGAAGGAAAACAGAAACATTACAAAATGTAAAAAGCGTTCCAGCATGAATGTACTTGTATGGTTGATATGTATCCGCATTGTATCTAATTTTACTCTCTTTTCTTCAAATATACCCATATTAAAAATCAAAAATATATTTGTCACAGTCACTACTCATTGCTTTAAGTTATATTTGAGGAATGCAAAAGAGCATTATTATAAATTATTATGTAAGTCCATGACTTTTGAAAATACAATTTAATTTTGATTACTCTAAGTCTAATTAGATGCCTAATGTACCCCTGATTAAAAAAAAAAAACAGAATAAAATCAATGGAGCAGTGAGAGCCAATGTTTTTACAGGTGTTAGGGATAGGCAAATCAGAGAAATAGTTACAGGCAATTATGTTATTCCTTTCTAAAAGTAAAAGAAATACTGGCATTTTATTAGTAGTTCTGTTTCTTTTTCCATAGCATTTTAAATTTTTATAAACTTTGTAAATGAAATTTATTTAATTTTTTTTATTGATAGTTAAAAAACTATTGTTGATTTTATTTTGTGTGAAATTTTAGCCCCATTGGGCTTTGTTGTAAATAAACCTTTGAAAATACATCCCTGATTTATTATTCCAAAGTCATTTATTCTGTTTAATTGGATGTACAGTGTTTGGTACATGTACAGCCTTTTTGTGGAGAGAAAAAAAGGTGAACTTAACCCCTACAATAACACAAATGCTCATGATCATGTATGTGAAGATTTGAAGTGCTGTGGTCATTATTTATTGTTCTTCTATTATTGTGAAGACCAACATGTAAAAAATTACATATTCAAACAATACTGGGAATAGACAAAATGACTTGAAACATTAAAAAAAAATTAAATAATGTTCCTTTTCAGACTCGTCCATTCAGATACTAATGATTTCTGCATTAGGATTGCCACAAGACATGAGGGGAGGGGGATATAGTGTGTCTGTATTGATGCACGGAAATTTTAACATTGAAAAAAATAAAAAATGTAAAAAATAAAACCAGATGAAATTTTATTAACAGTGTAGTCAAGTACATGTAAAAGTTTTTGGAAAACTTTAATTTCCAGTCAACTTTATTATAGAGTTTACAGAATGTTTACATATCATTTATAGTCATATAAGTCCAAGGTGTGTCAAAAAGACCAGTTTTTTCAGAGTGTCTTTATTAATTTTAACCTTTAAAAACACAACAGATTTTGCATCCATATGCAGGGTAGTAGAACTGATTCCATATTATTTTTAATTCAAAAGCCTTAGATACTTATTGTTTGCTTCCCCGCTTTTCAATACATGTTGTGTGAAAAATCTGCAATAGGTTTTCTTATTCTTTCTATGATGTCTGCTCCAGTTCTCCATTTCAGATAAATGATACTCTCTGTGTTTCTTTGTATTTTGTTTTGGGTAAAAAAAAAACAACATAAGAAAGATGCCAATGATTCTTTGGTAGCCTTATTTTTACGTTTAAGTGTCTCTTGTACCGGTTTCAGGATCCAACCCATAGCTAAGAGTAAGACAAAGAGAAATGGGTTAGAGCCTTTCTTTAGTACGATATTATCCTACTTATCACTTACACCGTTACAGTCCTCCGGTAGCTACATAAGTACAATGTAGTAGCTAATACACATAAAACACATAGGGTGCAGAGTTCATTCAGTGGCTATGCAGCCTTGTCATTGCATGTGCTAAACAATATTGAATCAATTTGAATTCATCGTCTTTTTCAAGTGGAAGCTTTATCTTGTATATTTGTGAACGACTAAAAATAGTGTTTCTTAAATAATTAAATCATCCACCCTAATACATTTGTTCTAAATTTCCAAACTCTTTTATTTCAATAAATTTGAATACTCTAATATTGTTAAGAAAACAGTGCAACTTGCTGTGTGATGCAACAAAATTGCAACAAATGAAGATGAATTATAAAACGTGAAAATTCAAAGCTAAAAAAATATATTAGAAACACGTAAGGAAATATTTTTCTGGTATAAAAATCTGCAGCTTTTTTCTTTGTAGTTGCCAAACACAATTTTTTTCCCAAATACCACTAAAAATTATGAGCAATTTGTTATATGATTTCTGATTTTGAACAAGTACCAGTTAGTGACTTGTTCTGTATGTTACATGAATAAGCAAAACCATTCATTTTGTTGGATGGTAAATTTGTATGCATTGGTAATGGTAGATTTGTTGTAAGGGGGAAGGTTCCTGAGTTTACTTTATGTGCAGTTATTTATTTTATAGCTACTCTTCTTTATGTGTGCTCAGAGGCCCCATGCTCTAACACAAAAACAAAGCCTGCTGTGTATAACATCCTATAACTTCTGATATATGAGTCATAGAAATATCAATTGTTATCTAAACACAGGGTTTCCACATAGTCCTGGAATTTTTGTTTTTATTCCTGGAAATACTGGAATTTTATTGATTAGTCCTGGAAATTTGTTGTTATGGTCCTGGAATTTTACAATTTGCCAAGAAATGTTGATCACTATCTGTCAAACGCAAAGGGAAAATAACTCCATGTGCCACTTACCCAAGAAAAGTTCTGAACTCACAGAACTGGTATTTAACTAAAGAAAAATAAAACTCTTGGCCATTTTGCATGCATGTTAGTCAATATGCGGCTTCATGCCCTATCTAAATACCTTGGGTAGATCATGATTGTTTTCTACAGATTCGACTAAAGGTGTCTTTTTTCTTGTTCAATAATATAAAACTTAGTGTAGATTTAGGAAAAATTAGAATCCCTGAGAATACTTTGTTCCAACTTTGACTTCAGCAAAACGTATGAATGTTGTTATGAACTTGAAGAAACCTGTGAAGAAAATCCTCTCTTACACAATATACTTTAGTATTTATAAAAACTAATATAAAATGCTCATTGTGCATGACAATTGTTTTTTTATGTCTTGACAATGACATAGTAGGAGCAATGTCACCGTCTCTTCTCATCAAAACATATGTTTTCTATTGCCTATGATCACTAGCAATAGCATTGTGACAGTATTCTGTTGTTCTCTGTCACCAGATTATTATCATTCTTCTCCTCTCCTCAGCAGCATTAAGCCATTGTCAAACTTCCTTCTCTCATTTTCAAATACAATTTACCTCCATGCACTATTTACAGTTTTCTATAATAGTAGTTTCATCTGCTCTCATCAACAGTTTCTGCTGTCATCTTTGTTTCTTTTCACGGATTGTACCTTCTGTTACCCTTACATTAATTTTAGCCAACATGTACATTCAATTCGAATTGCAATGAGACATTTTAGGCTCTAAAAAGAAGAGAAAATACCTTGTTTCTTTTTAATTCAAAACTGTTGAAGAAAAATCAGCAATCTGTTTTGCAGTTGCATAGGCAGACATTGACGAACAGAAAGTATATGTTGTAGAGGAAAATTATATGGCCTCGAGAACTATTCTTTGAAAGGAAAAACGATAGGGATAATAAGGAGGCACTTTAGCCTGCAGACACTATTATATAAAGGGACAAGTTTTTAATTAGGACAAAATGGGAATGAAATTATGAACAGGGAAGAGAAAAATTTAATTGGGTATTGGTGGATGTCAGGAGTCCTGGAATTTTATTCTTGACAAGGTATGGAAACCCTGTAAACAGTAAAATGAGTACTTTTTATTAAATCGTGGATGAGTAGTAAAATTTACTATTGGGCAAAGTTTTAAAACCTCACTCATTTTTCAATACACATTCAGTGCATTTCCCTTAATTGGATATACATAAAGAAGTCCAAAATAAATCTCTTTAAATTGCTTCTTGCATAATTTCATGATTTCTTGCTCAGTTTTTTTTTTTCCTTTGCTTGCAGTGATTGTCTTTTCTGGTAAAAATAAAAGACGGGAGTAGAGCAAACTACCAAAAAAAAAAAAAAAAAAAAAAAACACCCAAAAATATGTCGCGCTACAGTTTTGGAATGAAAAAATGTCGGCGTTAGAGTTGGTACAAAGAAAATGTTGAGGAGAGTTTACAACCAAAAACAAAAATGAACCAGGAGAGCTTGGTTAAAAAAAACAACAACTCTGGAATGGAGTTTGGAAGGAAAGCAAAATGTTGCAGTAAAGCTAGGAAAAAAAAACAACAATTATCTCGTTGTATAGTTTGGTACCCAGTAAAAAAGTTTTGCAGTAGAGCTTGGTACTAAAAATGTCATGATATAAAGCTTGGTTTAAAAACAAAAATTTCCTAGCAAAGCTTTAAAAAAAAGTCACAGTAGAGTTCCTATACAAAAAGAAAAAAAAGGGTGCGATAGAGCTTACTACCAAAAAACAAATATATGTCGCGATATGATTAATTTTTTAAACAAAAAAATGTCGGCGTTATTATAAAAAAAAAAAATGTCGTGGAGGAGTTTGCGACCACAAAAAAGACATATTAGAGCTTGGTAATAAAACGGTCGCGATATAGTTTGGTTCCAAAACAAAAATGTCCCAGTAGAGCTTTATAAAAAAAGAAATTGAAAGTGTTTATTTATATAATATATTCATATTTTATGCACACATGTGTGTGGGTGTGTAGAAAATTTCAAAGTGTTTAAGTACTAAAATAGATTGGTAAATATAAATATAGGTGTACCGTAATAGAATTCTAGTGGAGTGTAATTTACATTGCAGTGCAGTTTGTTTTAGTAAAAGGTATAAATGTGTAGATCTTTCCGGCTCTTTCGAAATAAAAAAATATTATACTAAAAGTCTGCAAGAGACAGAAAACTCCATATCAATTGAACTGTTTCTTTCGGGTTGTTTAAAAACTCTTGAAATAAGAACATGATGTTGATTTTCTTCATACAAGTAAAAGACGTTAAGATATTGAGAATGTTTGAGTTCGAGAAAGAGAGAGTGAGAGAGAGAGGCAGACAGACAGACATACTGAGAAAGAGAGACAGAGAGAGGAAGAAAGAAGTGCAGAGTAAATTTCAAGGGAAAAAACATGTTTTGACCCAACATAAATATATTTTAGAAAAATCGATTACGTCCCTTTGCTTTCGGTGATTTAAAAAAAAAACCACCTAAATATGTCGCGCTAAGCTTATAGTTTTGGGAAAAAAAGTCGGCGTTAGAGTTGGTACAAAGAAAATGTTGAGAAGAGTTTGCGACCAAAAACAAAAATGAACCAGGAGAGCGTGGTTCAAAAAAACAAAAACAACAACTCTGGAATGGACTTTGGAATGAAAGCCAAATGTTGCATAAAAGCTTGGAAAAAACAATAACTATGGATTTGTATAGTTTGGTACCCAGTAAAAAAAGTATCGCAGTAAAGCCTGGTACTAAAAAGGTCACGATATATAGCTTGGTTTAAAAATTTTTCGCCCATGTCCTTTGTACTAAAAGCTTACTACAAAAAAAAAAGAAATATGTCGCGGTATGATTTTTAAACAAAAAAAATGTCGGCGTGCAGAAAAAAAAAGAATGCCTTGGAGGAGTTTGCGACCCAACAAAAAAATGAAATATTAGAGCTTGGTATTAAAATGTCGCGATATAGCTTGGTTCCAAAACAAAAATGTCCCAGTAGAGCTTAAAAAAGGTATTGAAAGTATTTATTTATATAAATTTACAATGTGTGGGTGTGTGGAAAATTTCAAAGTGTTCAAGTACTAAAATAGATTGATAAATATTAATATAGGAGTACCGTAATGGAATTCTAGTGAAGTGTAATTTACATTGCAGTGCAATTTGTTTTAGTAATATGGTATAAATGTCTAGATCTTTTCGGCTCATTCGAAAAAAAAATATAATACTAAAAGTCTGCAATAGACAGAAAACTCCATATCAATTTAACTGTTTCTTGGGGTTGTTTAAAAACTCTTGAAGTAAAAACATGATGTTGATTTTTCTTCATACGAGTAAAAGAGGTTACGATAGAGTGAGAATGTTTGAGTTCGAGAAAGAGGTGGAAGGAGAAAAGGAGAGTGATAGAGATATAAAAAGAGAGACACATAAAGAGATATAGAAAAACACCGAAAGGGTTTAAACAAAACTTGTAATAAGTCTGATTATAAGACTTTCAAAAAAATGTTTTGATGCAACCTTATAACCTTTGATTTATCACAATGTTTTTGTTTTGATAGCAGTTGTGTTAATTGTTACAGAAAAAAAAATCATTTCTTCCTATGTAACCCCCCCCCCCTAAAAAAAAGGTTGCGATAGAGCTTGGTTTTTAAAAAAAGAGTCACGGTAGAGCTTACTACCACCCCCCCCCCTCAAAGTGTTTAAGTACTATATAATAGATTGGTAAATATAAATATAAGTGTACCGTAATAAAATTCTGATGGAGTGTAATTTATATTGCATTGCAGTTTGTTGTAGTAAAAAGGTATAAATGTCTAGATCTTTCCGGCTCATATGAAAAAAAAATATTATACTAAAAGTCTGAAAGAGTCAGAAAACTCCATATCAATTGAACTGTTTCTTGCAGGTTGTTTTATAAACTCTTGAAGTAAGAACATGATGTTGATTTTTCTTCATATGATTATGAGTAAAAGAGGTTAAGATAGAGTGAGAATGTTTGAGGTAAAGGAAGAGAGAGAGAGAGAGAGAGAGAGAGAGAGAGAGAGAGAGAGAAGACAGACAAACAGAGAAAGAAAGAGAGGGAGAGAGTGAGAGAGAGAGAGAGAGTGAGAGAGAGAGGCAGACAGACAGACTGAGAAAGAGAGACAGAGAGAGGAAGAAAAAAGTGTAGAGTAAATTTCAAGGGAAACATGTTTTGACCCAACATAAAAATATTTTAGAAATATCGATTACGTCCCTTTGCTTTCGGTGATTTTTCTGGTAAAATTAACAGATGGGGGTAGAGCTTACTACCAAACAAAAAACTCCCAAAAATATGTCGCGCTATAGCTTTGGAAAAAAAATGTCCGCGTTAGAGTTGGTACAAAGAAAATGTTGAGAAGAGTTTACAACAAAAAAACAAAAATGAACCGGGAGAGCTTGGTTAAAAAAAAAAAAAACATCTCTGGAATGGAATTTGGAAGGGAAGCAAAATGTTACAGTAAAGCTTGGAAAAAACAACAACTATGGCTTTGCATAGTTTGGTACCCAATAATAAAAAAAAGTATCGCAGTAAAGGGTGGTACTAAAAATGTCACAATATATAGCTTGGTTTAAAAAATTCTCGCCCACGTCCTTTGTACTAAAAAGTTACTACCAAAAAAGAAAGAAAAATATGTCATGGTATGATTTTTAACCCAAAAAAAAAAGACATATTTAATATGCAGAGATAAAAAAGAATACTTTGGAGGAGTTTGCGACCCAACAAAAAAAATGACATATTTAATATTAGAGCTTGGTATTGAAATGTCACGATATAGCTTGGTTCCAAAACAAAAATGTCACAGTAGAGCTTTAAAAAAAGGTATTGAAAGTATTTATTTATATAAATTTATATTGTGTGGGTGTGTGAAAAATTTCAAAGTGTTTAAGTACTAAAATAGATTGGTAAATATTAATATACATGTAGGTGTACCGTAATAGAATTCTAGTGGAGTGTAATTTACATTGCAGTGCAGTTTGTTTTAGTAAAATGGTATAAATGTCTAGATCGTTTTGGCTCATTCGAAAACAAAAATATAATACTAAAAGTCTGCAAGAGACAGAAAACT
>RQTK01000386.1:9689-30228 GCA_003991915.1 Elysia chlorotica
CTCTCTCTCTCTCTCTCTCTCTCTCTCTCTCTCTCTCTCTCTCTCTCTCTCTCTCTCTTTCTCTCTCTCTCTCTCTCTCTCTCTCTCTCTTCTATTCTCTCTCTCTCTCTCTCTCTCTCTCTCTCTCTCTCTCTCTCTCATTTAAAGTGACAGTGACATGGAATGCTGATCACAACCCGTGCTGATCATCATGATCTGAAATGAATGGAAACTGAATACATCTAGACTCTAGATATACGTCTAGATCAAGGAAATGCGGATTTTAACATGTCGGTGCTATATGCTTTACATAGTTACGACAATCTATATTAATTCTAAAATCTAGAGTCTAGTCTTTAAATAAAAAGGTAGGCCTTATAGAATCAAAATCCTAAAAAGTTGTCATCTTGTCCTTGTTATTGGTTATTTACCGGCTTTCAATATTTTCACTATTGAAGAAAAACATGACTTATGGGTATTTTTTACATTTTAAAATGTGTTTGACTTGTCGTGTTTCTAACAATGTTTACTGAGGAAAGTGGGCATTACCCGAGCCGGTGTAGCACGCCACACTGACTCTTCGGCCAGACAGACTCCAGTATTCGTGGCGGCCGCATGAAACGCTCTATCTACACCATTTATAGGGGAATCTCTTTGATCTACACGAAAACCACTCCGCTTTTTTTGGTTGAGCCAGCGAGGGGTGGGGGTTGGGGTGTGTGTGTGTGTGGGTGGGGGGGGGGGGGCAGCTAACAAAAATTTTCCAAAGGGGAATTCATGGAAGAATGTGATAGACATGATCAATGTTGGAAAATATTGAATTTGGACAAATAACAACTTCAGAAATGCCAAGTTATAGGCCTACTAATTGGGGCACTGCCTTGGTGACCAAACTGGCACCCCGGGGTTGAGAATAACCAAAAGGCTGCCCAACTGTTAATCTCACCCCCTCACCCTCACACTCAAGAGGATAACCAAAAGACAGTGTGATTTTTACTTAGATCCAGACCAGACTTACCTAAATGAAATGTAGACAGGAGTGTAATATTGTGAAGTGAGAAAGGTCTAAAGAATGAACTAGATCTATTTTTTTTCTATGCTGTTTTATTTCTAAAGATGGTATAGATCTACACCACGGACGTGTGGGTGAATTTAAACCCATTTATGCAACTAACAGCATAGCTTTTTCTTGCTTTTCCAAACAAAATAGTTATGTATATCTAGACCAAACAGACTCATTGTTTTGAAATAAAACAACTCAGAACAGATATTTTTTGTTGCTGTTGTTGTTGTTGTTGTTGTTGTTGTTGTTGATGATGATGATGATGATGATGATGATGATGATGATGATGATGTTTGTGTTGTTGTTGCTGTTGTTGTTGTTGTTGTTGTTGTTGTTTTGTTGATGCTGCTGTTGCTATTTTTCTTTTCTGTATTTTGATTTGACCTTGTATGTTTGGCAGTAGAGTTAAACACCCTAGAGCTAGGTATATATATCTAGGTTATAGGTCCAGATTAAAAGATATAACTCCTAGATCGGAAGGAAAAAAAGAAATAGAGTGGCGAAGTAAGTGAGATTCAAAAGGGAGAGAAAATTAAAAGGGGAGCAGGTGCAATTTTAAAGATAGGTCTAGATATAAACCAGAGAGACTATACTTGTATAGGCCTCATCAATGAAAAAAATCAACATATCATTTCAATACTGTCTAAAAACGTATCATTGAGAAGGGGGTGAGAATAAAATTTTGGAAGGGTTTTCACTATTCTCACCGCCGGGGGTGAGGATAATAACATCGCAACAAAAAAAATCAGTGAGTGAGTGAGTTTGTTTTACGGCACGTCAGCACGGTAACGGCTATGTTGTGCCCATGATGTCCTAAGGCAGTTAATGCATTATACTAGTAGCACCGGTAATTCCTTTATCTCTCTCTGAGTAGTAAAAACATATCAATTGTGCGGTTACAATTGTTTTCGAGTAGATAGAGTGTTTCTGGCGGCCGCGAGGTGGACTCTGAGTTGCGCTGGCGGGTAGGTCAGAGTGGCGTCGTACACCGGGTTGATGCCTTGTGACTGAGCGGCAAGCAAGAAAAAAACATAAGGAAGTATTGTTTCGCTCACCGCTAGGCCTAGCGAGACCCCAGCAGGAGCAGGCCTGCTGGATACACCAAACTAGGCCAAGGGTCGGTCGTCATTCACATAATTGTGACCTACTTTACTTACTTTACTTTTCCGATCCAGCAGCCACTTGAGCCTGCGCCTTTCGACTTGATGACATGATGAATAATTTATATTCTATTTGGTCTTTCCCGCAGTTTAATGTGTTTTCCAAAGTACTATTAGGTGGAAGAAGTTGCGTCAGTTGAATAAGATGACAAAGTACGCGGTTCTGGTATAAACAACCCAAGCAACACAGATGCCAGCTGAAACACGTGATACCATGATCAAGGTCGGCAGTCGGGGACAAAATTATTGCTCTCCGCCTAGGCTAACGGAACAGCTTCTGTAGGCTTAGCTCTCCGCACATTCACGCGAACCTAGAGTCTGCCTTTACCAGCTATCTTGGTCAAATAATACCCAGTGGTTATGCGCATAGCTAAATCAAATGTTTCAAAAACTAAGCTTATTTCATAAACCATTTGTATTGTGACCTTATTGTATTATTTATGTGACTAAATATACTACATGGATCTATATTTATAAAGGCGTTCTAGAGAAAAATGTGTTTAAAGTTTTGAATCGAGAGCTGGAAAACAATAGCGATCGTCCAACACAGACTATTACAGATCAAGTTTTGCCTCCCCGTCACAATAGACAGATTGTCGGTCCGTCAACGGAGGAGTGCGCGGTGGTCCAGGGGTAGAGCATCGGCTTCCGACGCGCGAAAGGCTGTTGCGTTCCCTACTGGTTGGGTCGGTGTCAGTATAATGTGATTGGCTGAGACAGGAGTCATGGTATCCCCGCCCTGTCTCGTATGTGGCAGCACATACAATTGTCAGACGTCCGTCTTGGGGCCCGTCCACAATATAGCCTAAATATTGCTGCTGTTGGACGTTAAACCCACCCAACAACAACAACAACAACAACAACAACAATAACAACATCAACCTCAACGGAAGCTGTTATCCGTCGTACGACAGCCGGTGTATCGTCAGGAACGAATAACCACTAAAAATGGATCTCTGCATATTGTCTGTGTCTGTCCGGGATATCCTCTGCACTGTGAAAATCTCGTTCTCTTCTGTTCCCGCTCTCTGGCTTTCAGCCTAACGCTTGGTGAAAATCACATTCCTAATTTTCGGTCTGTTTAGTCCAAACTTAGTGTTACGTGATTTTCGACTCCGCTTTTTCTGTTGTTATCATTAACATATTGGGAATAGTTATGTCACTCCAAATTTTGCAAAAGATGCATTACTTAAATCAATTGTCGGGTATATAGCAATTCTTCTTTTGTAGATCTAAGCTAAGTTACAACCAATCTTCTTATATTTTACGGATTCAATAAATTAATTGTTGTGTGAACGTTTATTTGCAATGTTTAAAATCAAACTTCAGTGTCCAAACTAAATATAAATTGGTGAACCTCAACTTTCGTTTATTTCAATAGGACTTTTATAATGGTTATACTATGTTGCTTGTTTGGTTAGTTGCCTTCTGTAACTAGGCTACAATTAGCCCGAGCCCAGATAGAGCAGGGGTAACAGGACTTCTGTCTCAGACTCACATTATTCAGACATCGACTTAGGCAGTTTGTAGGTAACAATGCGATGTAATCAGGAATTAAAACGGGGAGGGGGCGTGGGTTTCTAATGGACCCCACGAGCCCTACCACACGCGCAACACGTCAACCTCTCTACAAAACGCTTTTATATTCAGAATGCAGATCTGCTAAAAAAAAAAAAATGCATCAATTCAAACGTTAAATTTGTTTACTAATTATTTAAATGTCCAGTACCAAACATAATTTTTAGTATTAGTAGTAAGTAAAAAAGATCAATATAGAGTAGCTTTTCTGGGCTCTGAGGGCTGTAGCGCAAGACCTGATATAGAGATATTTCCCTGATTCACCCTGCTTGTCTAAAAAAAATTGTGTTTGTTGTTTTGATTTTTTTTTCGTTTCAGTAAAAAAAATAGTATTATTTTCTCTTACGTAGTCACAAGTTTACAGAACCCTGTTTATTTTGTAAACATCTTTAACCACCTTTTTTGTATACATATTCTTTAAATTTACTCAACCGCTCGCACATGATAATCAACAAATAAAATTTATGATCTAAAATCTATTATTTAAAAAAAATGTTTTTTAATTAAAAATTAAATTTTACTAAAAAATCCTTGATCAAATAAATCGCTCCGAGGTGTCATAAAAGAACACACAAAAAACAACAAGAAAACTTGTTTAAAGCTAAGCTCCCAAAAAAGACAACTTTTAGAAGAGATATATTTCACGTAGCAATTTTAAAAGGCAAACATTATGATGATATGATATATCACTGTTTATTACTTCTTGATTCTACCTGTTGCATTATTCCATTGAAAAAAAAACTGTAACTTAACGTTTAACAGACAGGGATCTCGATAATATTCAGTTATGCCAAAAACATCGAAAGAATGTCTCAAAAATTTTAGTTCCATTTCATTAATGTCAAGATATTTGTGACAAACAGGCTGTCTCAAATGGAGAGCTGAAGAAGGACATCCGCAACATTCGCGAAGACCGACAACACTCTAATAGTTGTAAAAAAGAGAAAAAAATACAATTATAACACTATTGATGTAATAATGATGTAAGAAGAAAAAGAAGAATAAATTACTACTACTACTACTACTACTACTACTACTACTACTACTACTACTACTACTACTACTACTACTACTACTACTACTACTACTACTACTACTACTACTACTACTACTACTACTTATTCCCTCAGTCGCTCGCATCATTATTTGGTCCCTAGGTCTAGCTCCGTCTGTTAAAGCCTCTATAGTTGTTGGCCTGCTTCTCTGTATCATACTACTACTACTACTACTACTACTACTACTACTACTACTACTACTACTACTACTACTACTACTACTACTACTACTACTACTACTACTACTACTACTACTACTACTACTACTACTAACTGTTGTTGTTGTTTTTGTTTTTGTTGTTGCTGTTGTTGTTGTCGTCGTCTTCATCGCCGCTGTTGTTATTGTTGTTGCTGTTGTTATTGC
Source organism: Elysia chlorotica (assembly GCA_003991915.1). Lineage (NCBI taxonomy): Eukaryota > Metazoa > Mollusca > Gastropoda > Plakobranchidae > Elysia > Elysia chlorotica. The sequence goes on from RQTK01000386.1 coordinate 14,889, forward strand.
CTTCATCGTCGTCTTCATCATCGTCGTCGTCGTCATCATCATCATCATCATCATCATCATCATCATCATCATCATCATCATCATCATCATCATCATCATCATCATCATCATCATCATCATCATCATCATCACTATCATCATCATCATCATCATTATTATTATTACTACTACTACTACTACTACTACTACTACTACTACTACTACTACTACTACTACTACTACTAGCTGCCACACGGGCCCTGTGATAAATAATGAGGTTTCTGGTTCAGTCTCACCCAGACCCAACCAGTATGGAAAAGAAATCAAAGAAATGCATTTCCCCAATCGTAAATTCGAACCGAACATCTCCCTATTGGGAGCCCAACGTTTTACCATTTGCAACAACTCGTCAGCAGAGCGAGGAAACTGGAATGGCTAACAAGTAACGGACATTGGTGATGAACTTACGCTTTGCAAAGAAACGGACATCCCCTCTGTGCGTATTCCACGTCGATCGGATAGAAGAAAAAGGTTGAATTTAAACAATCCTGCTCACAGACTTCAGTGGAACTCGATGAATAAGGTTGTGCCAATTCTATCAAGTGAAGCACGGCTTTGTCAAAGTCAACGGGGCTTAAATCAAAGGACGAGGAGAGGGCCAGAACACGGGAAGAGAGATGGCAGTAAAACTTGTAATGCATTATTTGGTAGATGTAATATGATATGATATGATATGATATCCGGACGTGATTAGGCCTTTTGGCCTCTTGTCCGTTCTTGTAGTCGTCCTCTTATAAATTTACTGTAAACTTTTATTTAATAGGGAGAGGGGCAGAAGATATATATTGCTTTTCTGGCGTATTTTGTGACCATGAGAATGAGTAGTCATATTAAAGGGTTGACTTTTAGAAGTTTTCACCGTTTTGTTTTGTTTTGTTTTTGAGGGGGTGTTGTTTTTCTTGTTGTTTTTTTATTTGCTTGGTGTTGTTTTTTTTTTGTTGTTGTTTTTGTTTTTTTTGTTTTTTTGTTTTTACACAATGAAATGGTTCCTTTTTACAGGGCATTAAAAACGATGCGTTTACTCTAAACTCGCCATAAGAGTAGGCGGCGGTCCATAGGTAGATATAGCGCTTTCATTATTAGGGGGTTGCGGGTTCAAACCTCGCTTTAGCCGTCTCGCTATCCCTAATATTTAGTTCGATGTCACTATAATGTTCCCAAAGAAGTTGCTGGTACCCCGAGGTCCCGTCTGATGATGAGTTTGTTTTTTGACGGCACGTCAGCACAAAACAGCTATATTGTGCCCATGATGTCCTAAAATAGAAATTATATTACAGTGGTAGTAACGGTGATTTAAACATTCTATTTTACCGTTAAAAAGGCCTATTTTGTTTACTTTACATACAGAATGACATACCTTCAGTACCAGGCGCTCCTAGATTTGTCTTGGAAACTTTTCTTAGCGTTGTCGTAGATCATTTTGAATTTTTTATACATGAATCGATCAAGTCCAAAGTCAAAATTTTTCGATAATTTGGCAGCCAGCTTGGTGATGGTTGCCAATTTGTCAACTCTACTATCATTATTCCCACCTCTTTCCTTTTGATATTTTGAGCTTACATGGGCAATGTTAATACTGAGCAAAAGAACTAAAACTGCAACCGGCACTTCCATGCTGGTTTTTACGTGGAGATTTGCGTGTTAAAAGCAAAAAAAAATGTGAATGTAAAAAAGATATCAGAATTGTAACAAGTAGGTAACAACTATAGATGGCGCGAAAAAAAGGAACTTGAATCTAAAATTTCAAGCATTATTTGTGTTACTAGTAACAGCTATTGAAGCAGTAGTAGTAGTAGAGGAGGAGAAGAAGAAGAAGAAAAAGAAGTTATTGCATCACTTGACTATTATTTGAGTAAATTAAAAATACTAAAACTCATTGAACATTTTTTGACATTTATATCCATTACGATAAATTGAAATGTTTAAAAGAAAAATGTGTTTTTTTCTATTTCTGGTATGATGATAAACCAGACAGTTTACTCTAGAATGTACAAATGAGAAAATAATAAGAATAAACACCTAACGTTTTTTGAAAGTTGAAGTTTGTCTAACGGCAGGAGAAACAATGGCAAGTCACTGGGAACGATGTTGATTTATATAGACTCCTCAACCTGCTTTTCGGTTGTATATGATTTTTTTTTCCTTGGGTGACAAAAACACTTAAAAACAGAAATAATGCGTATATTTTAAGCGAAGAAGTTGAAACAGGTATTTTGTTAATTAAATATTCTTTTGTGTCCTTTCATTTTTAACAACTGTTTTGCCTTTACATTTTATTTTATTTTTGAGACGCAATACTGTTATGTGCGTTTTCTCTATACGAAAAAAACACATGCGAAACACCGATAACCGTAAAATAAGAGACATTTATGTACTTTTCTATGCAGCTGGTGAAGGTGTTTTCAACAAAATAGCAATTGCCTGTTAACTAGCATATCAGATTTTTGTTGCTTGGCTTCCAACGTCATCACTATCATATAGGCTATAATGTCGACGGGTTCCAAGTTTAACGTCTGATAATTTTACGAGCATACCAGCATTCTTGGAATGCCTATCAGACGACTTAGTATTAGTTGATCAACACACTGATGGCACTTTAGTTTATTAGCACTGTCAGAAAGCTCAAAGGGGGCGCGGTGGCCCTAGGGTAGAAGTCAGACGTCAGTCTTAGGGCTCGTACACAATATAACGTATTAAAGTCCTGATGTTTCACGGTGACAAGTGGACTTTCATTTACTGTGTAAATTGTGTTTGGGTAATAAAACGTCAAGTCAGCTGCGTAATGTCCTCTCTCATATAAGGAAAATCCCGATTTAGAGCCGAACAACCTACCACTTACCACTCGGGTCTGATCCCATCCCCGTTTCCCTTTTAAATTAGAACTAGAAGTAGAACTTAGAAGTAATGACAAGTTGTCTTTGCCATTAAAGACATGAGTTGGCGCGCAACTCTAAGTACCTGGTTCAGTAAAAGCATCGTGACCTCAGATGTACAATGCCCTTACTGATTTCTTAAGCACTAAAGATGTAGAAATGAGAAAGGACAGTTTTGTAGCTGGGGTGAATGTTAACACTGTTATTGAGTGGGCCAGATGACAGAAACAATTAAACTTAACACAGATGTTTATTATTATTAATGTAAAATGTTATATTGCTGTGTTACCTAGTTAAGTGAAAAAGAACGCAATTAAACTTAACACAGATGTTTATTATTATTATTATTATTATTATTATTATTATTATTATTATTATTATTATTATATAGTAGTAGTATTATTATTACTATTATCATCATTATTATTATTTCAACTATAAAATGAAACAATCGAATTTTAGTATTTTTACACCTTAATTGAAACAGAACGAAATAAAACCTAAATCAAACTATTTATTCACTATGTTTACACGTTAAAGGAAAGTGGTCACAATAAAACTTAACATACCGAACCATGTTTACCTCTGTGATAAAAAAAAAACGTACATGCCAGGTTACGTTGGTGTTAGTACTGTAATTGGGTACGAAGTGACTCAAGTGGTAGAGCGCTGGTCTCCAGATCGGAAGGTCCGCGGTTCGAATCCCACGATCGTTCAAAAGTGTATTAGTTTTGTCCAATTTCGTCTTGTACTGGTTGGGTCGGTGTCAGTTTAATATGATTGGCTGAGATAGGATTCCATTTCACAACGCTCTGCCTTGTGTGTGGCACGTAAAAATTGTCAGACATCAGTCTTGGGACCTGAGGTTGGGCGTTAGGGAAGCACCTCAAATCAACATCCACTATTAGCCCGTTAATCCAACATGTTAGCCTGTCTTAGGGTTTGGGGGCATTAATTAGTGACTTGTTTGAGGGAGATGGCATCTGCCATTATCTTTCTTTCTTCTTAGATCGGATGGAGATATTGATTTAATAGTAGGAAGACATTGAACAGGAGTAGACTTCAGACATCCTCTAAGTCTTATTCTCCTCATTGATTCTTCTATTATACTGAGTGTGTGTGGGCTTCGAGTCCAAGCTGGTGCACAGTAATCAGCAACGTTGTAGAAAGGAGATAGAGGCAACTATAGAAAGCTTTCCATTCGTCGAATGCATTGGGGGCACACTGTTATTATTAGACTGTTGCGACTCTGCTGTTGGACCTTATTAAAAAATACAGGTTTTGGCTTAGTTTCCTAGCAAAGCTGGTAATCGACTGCAAATGTGTATTGTTAAACGCATTTAATTTCGTCGACTTACTTTTGTTCAAGAATGGTGCCGAGGCATGAAGGCAGGTGGAATTCATGTGAAATAAAAAGTCATATAATTCCTTTATTTCTTGGTTTAAGACATGTAAGTTTGATAAGTACACTTGTATTATTTTGTACCACTCTATTTGTTTTGGGTGATAGAAAGGGTTAACGTAGGTGGTAGATATATGACTTTCTCTGAGGTTTCTCTGACACTTTTGTTTTATATTCTCAATGATTCTAGTGCCTTGAATATAACTTATCATAAAGAAGTGTGTAAAGAAGGCTCATCAAGTTCGACCTATGCTCCTTATGGATCCTTATTTGGACTCTTACGGTCTAAACGGTCGACTGAAGGATTTTAGTTGAGTTGAGTTGGTTTAACGTCCTACGCCAGCGCCCCAAACAGTGACGTCTGCGAATTTATATGTGCTGCCACACACGAGACAGGGCGACCTGAAATCCTATCTCAGCCGACCACGACTGACACCGACCCACCTAACCAGTTGGGTACAAAATTAGCGAATAACTTTCTGATTGATCGTGGGATTCGAACCGCGGACCTTGACACCGACTCTTCACCACTTGAACCAGCCCCCACCCCCACCCACCCCCGCACGACTAGTCGTTTGATAAAATATAGGACAGCATGGTGGAGATTTTTGCACATTAATAAATAAAAAGTCACAAGTTTTGCACGCAGTAGTGAGTTTGTGTGCATGTGTTCGTGTGGGGATATCACGTTGGTGAGTTGTTAATTTGTAGGTGAGCTGGACTCTATTGTCTTTTAAGATAGGACATGATTCTGCTTTTTCATTCAGTGTTTTATTGTCGGGATCGAGGCAGGATTGTTTGTGCAAAGAGGGGGGCGTATCGCTTTCCCAAGTCTGACATCGTTTTTACCTATTTACACAGTTAAGAGATTCATATTTGCAGAGGACCTGTTATGCAACACATAAGTGGTACCTTCTGTTTCCAGATCCACATTTTATTGTTTGAAGGGGTATTTGCCTTGAGAGTTAATTTCTATGTTTCTCTGAAGTGGCTAGGTTATTATATTTTAATCATCTATTGTACATAACGATCACACATGTAGCTAAAATTGACTCCTCGAAAACTTCGACTTTTCATCTATTGTCCTGTCCTATTGACCTCCAGTGTCTAGCATCTAGTCCCAGTGCTTTGTTAACTGTCACTGCCCTTTAACTACGTGCTGGTGTCAGCCTGCCTGGCCTTTATCGTCTAACCCGGGTTGATCCTGTGTCGGTGGTCATCATCTGGGTCTTGCCCGTCCACCCTTGCCACGCTGGTGACTCTGGTGACCGGACTTTTCACCCTTGCCGCTCTGGTGACCGGACTTTTAACCCTTCCATTGGATCGTCGTTGGATCGATAAGTCTAACTGGAGTCACTACATAATGTGACCCTAAAATGAGTGTATTTTCCTATACTTTCATATATTTTTAGACCACACGACACGTGAGAGAGCGGGAGCGGACGAGAACGTCAAGTAAACAACTAAACCAATCAATTAACTAATCCTTGTTGTAAAGATAAAGGCGTCAGTAGCTAGACCAGAGCAGGACCTACAAATCTCCTAGCAACTAGTAGGATTCAATAAGCACAGATATTTGATGAATCAAGCTACACACAAAAAATGTACAACAAATAATATTTGAAAGAAAAGAAACAAAACATTCAATTACTTTTTTAATAGGAAAAAATAGAATATTGACATAGATTTACATAATATGCGTAAGCTTTCTTGTAGAAATTACTTATGGGGAAATAAAAAAGGATTTACAATGATACTGACAAAGGTTCATTGCAAGAAGCATGAACAATTATGGTAGTTCTAAAAGGCTTCTTTTCTTATAAGATTTACGTTTGGAAACATGAACACAGCATAAAATTAACATCATCAAAAACTCACTTATATATATATAATCTTTTTTTAACTATATAACTTAGATCTAATCTGAAGTCACACGCACTGCTTTAAGTTCTAGTGAGCTAATTAAGCAAGAGTGCCTGAAATGAGTAATGCCAAACAGTGACAGAACTCTAGCCTAGCCATTTTAAAGCATGTATTATTCTGCTGGCTTGGTTATAATTAGCTCTTAATCTTGCTCGAGGATTATTATTTATCACTATTATTATTGATTTTATTATTATTATTATTTATCACTATTATTATTGATTTTATTATTATTATTATTATTATTATTATTATTATTATTATTATTATTATTATCATCATACATGATATAAAATAATAAATAAGTGTCAGTTCACTTCGTCCTGGCCACAACGCTATTGAATCTGGGTCTCTTCTGAAGCTCGTCTGCCTTGTTGAGGACAAACTTATGAGAGAGACCAGGACTTCTGTGGAAGGGAAATATACATATATATATTTTTTGATTCATTAAAAATAAAAGTGTTTTTTTAATTATATAAATCTTTGATAGGCCTTTCCGCTAGCTCAATGGCTTTTTTTACTACTGAAAACTTCAAGTGTTTAATAGATTGTTTCTTTTAATAATTTTCTCTAATTATTTGCAGTTCTGAGTTATTAAAAAATGTTTTATTAGAGTCCAAATACTAAGAAATATTGAATTATCCACTAAATTAAAAAAGGCGAATTTTCATTTTAAATTCACCATGAGATAGATACTGATCTAATAAAAACATTGACACATCTCTGTGATTATAAAATCCTAATAACCCAATGACAGTATTTCTTTTTATGTGTCGTCTAAATATAAGACATTCTCAAACAAACTGTAATATTGACAATATTATATATTTTTTGTAATTTAATCATCCAAAATCAGCTATATCTTGTGTATCTTAGGCGGGTCCCAATACTAACAGTTTATAATTGTATGTGCTGTCACATAAAGACAGAGCTGGAATGAGTGGGTAAGTTGATTTTTTGAAATCCAATCATGGGTTTTGAACCAGGGACCTCTACATTGGGAGACCAATGCTCTGTCACTTGTGCCAGTTTACCGTCCTGCAGTGCGGATGCCATGATTTGTGACTCAACAACTGATCCAATCAGTAGAGTAAAGGTGCCTGTATCAGGATTCAAAGCCACAACTTCCCAATGAGAAGTTAGATTATCTACTGCCTGATCCTCCTCCCTCCATCCCCTCTCCACAACCTTTCCAAAATGAAGAGTAGAACTTGAGTTCCAGTTCTTGAATAGCTTTCCCAAGGTTTGATACGAGCACTCTCCATTTATTATGCTCGTTGCTCTGTGATCTTGGCCAGTTTGTCATCAAATGGTAGTCTAATCGGATGTTATTCATGTGTCAGTACAAGGTCTCTGCAATGTTGAGCACTATTGACAAGGTTATTTCTACAAACAACAAAAAATAACAGAAGTAAATAACCATTTAACTCACGACATAAGCATCTCCATAGTTTGTAATGTGTCCTTTGTCTTGCGATGGTTTTTCCCAAGCAGTATCACCTCTATTGTGTGGCACTGAGTGAGGAAAGAATTTAAAAAATTAATGGCAGAAAAATATAATAATTAGATTTATTAAGTACGGAGAAGGTAATGGCAGATGCTTTGTTTAGAGCAACATTCATAATATAAATTCTTGTTCCTGTTTATGTATTGTCTATGAAAACTGCTGGTGGAAGTATAAAATAACCTTCATTATATCAGTAATCAAGGGTAAAATAAAATAAAAGAGTGGAAAGGAAAATTCCTTAATTTTAATGATAAGGTGTGATAGAGACATGACTTTTAGAAAAAACAAATTACATGTGTGTGTGTTAGAGAGAGGGAAAGAAACAGATACAAAGAGACAGACAGACAGACTGATAGGAACAGAGAAAGGACATAGAACTGCAGGTGGGTAAGGATAGAAAAATAGTAAATATTCAACGGCTTCACCAACTGTCTCACCTTTTTGTACGCTCTGAGAGCCTTCTCAATGTTGCCCTCAGAGAGACTTATGCTGCCAATCAGCTTGTAGGTGTCCGAAACCGGTTCTGAGTAGTCGCCAAAAACCTCAGATTTTAAAGGCAGGCTGGAGCGTAGGATTTGCATAGCCTCCTGAAAAAAATACATTGGAGTAAAAAGTATTAGGATGATTTGGGTTCCAGATAATGTACATAAGATTAGCATGGTCTCCTGTCAAAAAAATACATTTGAATGGAAGTTAGAAGGATGAATGGCTTACAAGATTTATGACATACATACATGATATTTTCCCTATAGTGGCAATGTCACATCAGTTGATTTTTTTTTTCTAAAAACAGTCAAAATTTCAATACTATTGTTTTGCTTTTTTTTACACAAGGTTTAAGAGATCTACGAATTATTGATAAGAAGACTAAACAAAGGCAATAACAAAAAAATCAGTTAGTGAAGGATAAAAGACTTTTCTATAAATAAATATAACAAACATAAAATAAATGTAGACAGTTTGAATCAGGCACAAGTTGGAAATTTTACTTTTTGAGTTATTCAGTGTTTTAAAAGCATGAAAACTAAAAAGGGCTATATTCAGTACTTTTTATGTGTAGGGAGCTCTAGCTCAAAACCTACATTGGCGACTTGTGCCTGATTCACCCTGGTTGTCTCACAATTGATTGAAAAGCAGGAAGATAATAAAAAAAAAAAATAGAAGGTGAAGAGAATTAGGATTGCACTGCAGTCTGAGAGATAATTCAATAGGAAAACCCTTTAGTTAAAACCTGTTAACTAACTACCACACAGATACATAGCAAAAAAATAGAACCAAATAGAAACCCAATTCTCTACGACTTGGGCCAGCTTGTGTTACCAAGCTATCACACGAGATATGGCAAGAGTACCAGGACTTCTGTCTCAGGAGATCATATTATACCAGTAGGAAACGAAATATGGCAAAAAAATTGTCAAATTGCGGGATCCAACCAGTGACCTTCCATATCGGAGCCCTATTCTCTACAACTTGACCAGCTTGTCTGCCTTGCATTAGCACAGTCTGAATCCTGCTAGTTTTGAATCGACCGAAACTGAAATATGAACATAGAAGGGTACAAAGTCCCCGGAGAGGGACTTGAACCACAAGCCTCCTGCGTCAAAAGCCAATGTTCTAACCCAGGGCTACTGCACCCTCCCTAATTCCACAGAAACCAAACTCTATTGCCGAAGGGAAGACCTGCAAAAAACAGTTCCATGTATAAAGATGACTGGACTGGCAAAATAAATTGCAAAAAAAGATGAAGAAGACAAACTGACCTGAGATTTGTCCATGCGCACCATCATCTTGGCTAGATGGTCATTGACTTCCAAGGTTTTTGGGTTGCTGGGGCCATAGATGCTTGTACAAGAGCTCACACACTCCTCTAGATAGCTCAAGGCTGAAGCTGGGATTTAGAAATAGGCAAGGATTATTCAAGCGTTCAGTTTTCTATACTATTATAGATCTTCTAACTGAGAGTTAGCTTGATGAATGGGGAGACAGGAAGGAATTGGAGCTGAGTTCGTTGAACGTCCAACATCAGCACTATATAGGCTATATTGTGTATGGGCCCCAAGATTGACATCTGACAATTTTATGTGCTGCCACACACAAGACAGGGCAGGGATACCATAACTGCTGTCTTAGCCGATCACATTAAACTGACACCGACCCAACCAGTTACAGAGACAAAGTCGCACAAGTAAATCTGCCAATCGTAAGATTCAAATCCCGCACCTCCCGATCTAGAGACCACTTTAGCCAGTTGCCCCCTGACACGAAGGTAGTGCTGTTTTTATATGGAAACATAATTTTATGGGAGGAAAAAAAAAGCATAAGATAAATGACTCAATGAAATGCTCAGTATAATACCACCAGAAAGTAACCATGCTGGGTCTATTGACAGCATATGCATATCGTTTCGACATAATTTTCTGCTGTATTGAGTTATATTCTTTAACAAAATTCTCTTGACAGAACTAAAGTAATTTGAGAAAAAAACTTTACATCTGAAAAAATCACTCCTTAAAAAAAAACAGAAAGTTTCTAAAGGGCGTAAAGCTAAACAGAAAAAGGGAAAATTGTACCTGAACTTGCTTACTGAGATTCTCAGCCACATATAGAAGTATTGTAGTTCAATGCTAATTCTTTATGACATATAAAATGCTACTCACCCTCTGCTTCTTCCCATCCAGTACTTGCGTAAGCTTGAGCAAGAGCCAGGGCCGTGTCTATAAGCTCTGGGTGACCTTCCTTGTGACTTCAGACACAGAGAGAGATAGAGAGACAGAGAGAGAGACAGAGAGACAGAGAGAGAGAGAGAAAGAGAGGGAAAGAATAAAATTGTTTACATTGCGATACTGTTGGCAAAAACCTATCCTTAAATTACTTTTTAAAATCCATTGATTATGTAATGCTTTAAAAATGTAGGTGTTTGTCGCAACTTATTTAGACTATATTTTGTAAACATGTATAACTTGCAACATAAGCATAGCAAGTGTAAAGCAATTTGTGTTTTGTACGTTTTTCAGTTTCCTCAATGTGTGACCAAAGCATCATTTTAGCATTGCACAGAACAGAGGAACAACTATATGCTCATGACATACACATATCTACAAATAAAGATCACTTCTTGTGTATGCCATTCTTTTTCTTTGAGATGACAGCATTGAAGTAGAGTATATATCATATGTATTGATTTGTTTAATACTGTACATAAGAATAAGAAAATAAAACAAACATTAAAAAACTTACATGACAGCAGCGATGGAGTGTGCTTGCAAGAAAAGGTTGATAGCCTTGTCAAAGTTAGCATGTCGGCCTTTGGAGAGTTCCAGCTAATAGAAAAACAAAAAAATCTCCATGTGAGGTTAGTTTGGTAATGGCGAAGCACTGATGCCAAGATAAAAGCCACTGATACTGCAGAACCAACCAGAACTGAGTCCAGGGAAGGGGAGATGCTGCAGCTCTGTATTTTACAGTAAATTATGAGGCCTAAACTAAACTAAACTATTTCATTAAAATCAGAGCTTAAACACTCACAGTAAGCAAAACTTAATACTATGTAAAACATATAGGTTTTACAATGCACTATTTTAGATAGCATCAAAATTTCATGTCAACATGCTTAGGTTTACAGAACTTAAACCAATATCAAGAAACTAGGAGGCGTTTAACTAGCAGAGAGTTTTGTTTTCTCCACCCAGATATTGGCTAAGCCAAGGGTATCCCGCTATATGGTCCTGTCATCGTATAGGATCTTTTTTCTTCAACTTCCCTTATTCTATGAGTGTCTTTCAAGGCCCCTATATTCCTGTATATGGTCCTGTTATCATTTACGATCTTCTTTGAGAAACTAGAAGAAGTTGAACCAGGAAAGAGATTCCCATTCTCCTTTAATGTGACTGGCTGAGACAGGAGTCATGGTATTCCCGTACAATCTCTGTGACTGTGGCACCACATAAAAATGTCAGACATTAGCCTACCGTCCTCAATATAACCTATTGAATGCTGACATTGGATGCTAAGAAACAAACTCATTCCCTTTCTCCAACCAGAGATAAGAGATTATTTTTGTCGCTCACCTTGCCGTAGTCTGTGTATGCCTTCATCACTTGGCTGCTGTCCGTGCCGTACTCTTTCTCTATGAGCTCCGTCAATTTGTCATACTTCTCACTGGCAAGAGCATGCTTTTTCTGCTTGCCATACAAACTAAAAAAGATAAAATACGATGACAACATAAGATAAAAAACATAATAAGTCTTTATGAAATCATTTACCTCTAAAATATTAGACCTTCACTCAGACCAATAATAAGTTTGATCAAAAGAAGCTTATTTTAAATTATCATACAAAAATCATGAATAGAAAAGAAAAGAGAGAGTGAAAATCTACAAGATTGGATGATTAATTGATTTGAAGTCTTAATAAAACTGACCAGGCCATGGCTGAGTAGAGGGCGATGTCCAGCTGGTCACACTCGCGGTCAGATACACACGAGAGCTGGCTTCTCTCCTGGGAGATCTTGTCTGCTTTCTGCAGGGCCTGCTCTGCCTGAGGGTATCTGATTTTTTAGAGATTGGAGTATTAGAAGAACTTGGAATCAGTAGAGATAGTAGGGGAATTATAACAAGCTTTATACACGCCTTTCATAGTGGAACTAAATTCATTGAATCAGGAGTGCCAACTCCTCTTACATTTTGACCCCTGTTGCTTCTCCTTTGGCTTTCTTTATCTCATTTTCTTGAGTAATTTGTAAAGAGCCATAATATAATGTAACATGCAATATTGTTTGTACCAGGGCCCTGTCCCAACATTGTGGGGTTGTTGTTTTTTTCAGTGTGCATTTATTTATATATTAGCTGTATAAAGCTTCAATTCAATTGACTCTTTTTTCCAATTATCCTGAGATAAACATAATATCCCCCATTTTTTTTTTGTTTACAACTAAAGGCCTCTGGCTTATTCTTTTGCTTTATTTATTTCCTTTACTCATTTTTGCTTGAAAGAGACATGTCTTCAGACAAACATAAAAATATGCCTTTAACACTTTAAACCTGAGCAGCCCCACTGTGCTGCCAATAAAATAAAATAAAAAATTATGGAAAACAAAAAAATTATCCTTTTTCCATTGATAGATCTATCTAAAACCTACGCCAAAACATGAAATGGGTATGAGGGGCTTAAAGAGTTAAAAGACAAAAAAAGGTTGCTCATATCTTCTCCCCAACTTTCTTACTTCTTTAGCCCTGTGGCCGCCTGCCCCAGCACTCTGTATATCTGTATGAGCACAGCGTATAGTTGCGCCTTCTCTTCCATTGACGAAGCTGTGTGACCTCCGTGGAGCATGATGGATCGAGCTGTCTCAGCATGGTACTCAGCTTGTGCATTGTAGCCTACAGTGATATGAGACAAGATAAGAACAGATTAGGTAAGCTTGTTAAGTCTTTATTTTTATCATCCCATAGAGAATGCTGACATTGGACGTTAAACCAATTCAACATGTACATTAATATTTTATTCATTTTAGCAACAAAATTATATGCATACATAGAAAAGTCAATCTCATGTTTCAGTCACATTTCAGATATATATATAATTTTTAAAGAACCTCCTGAATACAGCGGTATAGCATACTGAATCACAAAACATAACCCCTTCACAAACCTTAATTGAACTCTGACCAGTCATCTTTCTTTTTAAGTGAAAACGTGTATATTTACAGAATATTGGCACCGATGTCACTTGCCTTTCAGATTTAAGTAAGCCTCTCCAAGGCTGATGACAGCCAATGCATGTTTCCAGTGCGAGGCTCCGTGGACTATTCTGGAGAAAGCCACACATTTGATGTACTCCTCAATGGCTTTGTCAACCTGTAATTATAAGATATGACTATAGAAAAAAATTTTTTTAAAGCTTCCTATATCAACCTGTGGTAGTAGTTCATGTATCATATAGCTACATTTACACATTTAACCTGGCAATCCAAGATGTAAGCCTGTCATTGGCAGCCTGAACTGTATCATATCCTCTATCAAGTTTTGTAAAAGGGCGTGAAAAATAATATGATCAGTTGTCTCAGGACTTCCTTTACATTGAGTACTTGATGGTGATTCCCTGATTTGGATTTTGATAATCCATGTCTGGTTCGCAACCTGTAGTAAAGGAAGATGATCAACATATACAAGCTATCAGTACCTAGAAATCATAAAAAAATGTTATTGAAGTGACACATTTGATGTACCCTTCAATGGCTCTGTTAACCTGTAGTAATGGGAACATGATGATAAAGAAATGAAAAAAAATCAATCAATACCAAGAAATCATATAAATAATTTCAATTGAAAGTGACACGTTTGATGTCTTCTTCAATGGCTCTGTCCACCTGAAGTAATAGGATATGATAATACTAAATCTAAAAAAAGCTATCAGTACACACCAAGAAATTATAGAGAATTTCAAAAGAAAGTGAGACATTAATTTGATGTACTCTTCAAAGGCTCTGTCACCATAAAGTAATTGGATATTATAGTACAATATCCACATATTTACAATATTAATAAGACGTCACAGAGAGCACAAAAATATTGAAAATTGGCTTTGAAAATATATATACTTTTGTGTGGCATAAAACAATTACTGTTGTACATGTACTCCTCAAAATGGCACAAAAAAAATACAAGGAGAGCTTTAAATGTGAGTGCCTGATTTAATATAAGGTAATTAGTAAAATAGAATTAACATTCATATTAAGTATACCGGTACTGAACTTTTTCTAACTTGAATCGGTAACAATAGCCTCATTTTATATAAGATTATTTAAGTGCATTAATATAATGGCTGTGATAAAATTATACGACCACTACCTTCCCCTCCTCAGCTAATTGCTTAGCCAACTCTTTTGAGTTTTCCAGCTTAATATCTGGTGGAGTCATATCTATTTTCCTGTTTCCATTGATAGGACTACGATGAGATGAGGGACGGTGATGTCTTGAATGCCTTGGAGATGGGAGAGCAACCTCATCAACATCATCGATATCTTCCAAGTCCTCATGATTGGAGAAATGATCGTCATCATAATCATCAATCTCCTCAGTTTCGGCAACCCTAGCGACAAAATAATTTCAAGCAATGAGAGGACAGAAAAATTGATGTTCTTTATTTTGGGGTTGATTACGAAGAAATGTTCTACAAATCTGTTTTGAATTAATTCCAGATGTGAAAGATTCTTTTCTTTTCGCTTGATTCTACTGTATTCTAAGATAAGAAAAAATTCAAATCAGTTCATTCTACATTTTTTTTTCAATTGGACTTTTCACATCACAGCCCTATATAATGTGTGTGCACTTCTTTGGGGTATTTTTGAAAATTCATCAAATGCAAAAACTCTGCTATTCATTGCTTCAAAATGGGGGAAATACTATGAGAAGATGTACTGATACAATTGCATGCAAGTGGGCTTAAGAGATGAGCACAATATATATCTACTTATTAAAAAACTCAGGAAAGTTGATCAATACAATTTTATTATAATAATAATAATTAGAAGTAGAAGAAGAAGAAGAAGAAGAAGAAGAAGAAGAAGAAGAAGAAGAAGAAGAAGAAGAAGAAGAA
>RQTK01000386.1:30835-59321 GCA_003991915.1 Elysia chlorotica
GAAGAAGAAGAAGAAGAAGAAGAAGAAGAAGAAGAAGAAGAAGAAGAAGAAGAAGAAGAAGAAGAAGAAGAAGAAGAAGAAGAAGAAGAAGAAGAAGAAGAAGAAGAAGAAGAAGAAGAAGAAGAAGAAGAAAAAGAAGAAGAAGAAGGAGAAGAATATAGTTTTTTTATAGAGTGCCATATTCAATATTTATAAATTGTAAGCTTGTTTTGTTAGGCTGAAAAAGAAAACATTTTGATTTTTTCATTTCTGCGTGTCTGTTGTTGGAAACTAGAATACCATGCGGAGGGTCTGAAGATATAAGAATGTCAGTTTTGTGTGCTGTCACATAAGACAGAGAACGAATGCCAGGACCTCTGTCTTGGTCAGTTAAAAAAGGACAAGTTCGAGAATTCAATCAACAACCTCTATTTTATCTAAAATTCTAATAGCAAGTGACCATGATACCATAAGTTTTTAAAAGCATACATAATAGAAAAAGAAAAATGTCAATTGACTGCTAAATCATCACATTTGTATACAGAAGGGTGTAGAGGAGGTTAATACATGTAGACTATTAAAGTATAGGCCTACCCAGGTTCTCTTTTGTAAAGAAAGCAAAA
Organism: Elysia chlorotica; assembly: GCA_003991915.1. Lineage (NCBI taxonomy): Eukaryota > Metazoa > Mollusca > Gastropoda > Plakobranchidae > Elysia > Elysia chlorotica. The sequence continues at coordinate 31,438 of RQTK01000386.1, forward strand.
CGTACACAAACATCATGGAATTTTAAGAGTAGGGCCTACCTGGTAGCCCTTTAAGGGGTATAACTGTGCTTACAACAGTGCATACAATGAAGAAAACAACAACTTGCAAGTTTACAATGAGCACTTAGAATGTTGATTATTTTCTATCATTTAGATATGTTTACTCATAAAAGTGTTTAAAAGTGTATAGAGAAACATAATGTTAACAGATATTCCATCAGGAAAAGTGTTTTGTGCTGCTACAGGCATAATTATAACTGTATATAATTATCAAATGTTTGTTCTATTTATTGCAAGTATTGGACTTTGTCAGAACAATACAAGCCCTCTCCTAGATTTCAAGGGAAACACTATAGGCTATGGCAAAGAGGTGCAACAGAAACAGAGAGAGAGAGAGAGAGAGAGAGAGAGAGAGAGAGAGAGAGAGAGAGAGAGAGAGAGAGAGAGAGAGAGAGAGAGAGAGAGAGAGAGAGAGAGATACCCAGGACTTGGTCAGTCACATTTAATACAGACACTGTCCCAACCAGAGGAAAAAAAAGTGCAGCTGGAGTGTAGCTCAAATGCAATATGGATCGCTCTACCGTTGAAGTACCATGCCCTATCAGAAGTAATGACATGGGAGTGATGCAGACTTAAATTAATCAGGAATGGTCATCATAAAGATAGGCATAGATTTTTTCCAATAGTGACAAACTTTGCATACCTTCCCTGGTTTGGCCTTCTAGAAATCTCTACTATGGGTACACTTGAACCGATTTCGTCCTCCATAACTTTACACCATAGAGGTTATATAAGCAAAGCGTTTGGTTTACAGATGGAACAAGAGTACAGGCTAGAGAATCTAGATTCTAGATAGACTTATTCAATTCTGGAGCTTAGGCTGATCCTGCTAATCTAGATCTAGATTCTTAACACAGGTAGAGCCGAAACTAGATTTCGTTCGATTTGGTGAAAAGAAACTCCAAGGTTTAAAGTCACAAAAACTAAATTTTTTAAGCAATTTAATAAAATTAAGTTATTAAATCAGTCAACCCTCTATCTGGTAGCCATTTATAAACAAAATGAATGCTACCATTGCTATGTTATACAAAACTACTACTGTCATAATTTTCGAAACAAAAGTGTTTGCTTCTGGTTTTCCCTACCATTGAGCCTGTTTTATCAATTTGTAACGCCTTCTATAGATCTACATATAAATAATTAAAATTAATTTCTGAATAAAGAATTTAGTATTTATTGAAATAAGGTACAGGTCAAAATCTAAGGTCTTTTTAAAGATGTGTAAAATTAAAAAGTAAACAAACGATACAAGAGCAACTCCTGTAAACTTTTGTTTCATTTATTTATCAACCAATCACATACGATCTTTCATTTCATTCAAGGGTTGTTTCATGTTTTGTTTAGGGGGGCAACCATTTGGTGTCTTGAAGCTTTTTGTCTTTAATTCTTGATTTAGAACTAATTCAACGTAGCTTTGTAAAAGAAAATGTTAAAGCATTTTTATCATGATGATCGAAAGAGAAGTGTGAAAACGAAATTAAATATTTAACGTTGGGCGTAGGAGTGTAGGTCTATAGAATCTAGATTCTAGATCTATAGTGTTTCTGCATAGATCTATACATTCATTCTTCTGTGGACTCGTACCAAAGCGTTGGCAAAAATTAATTTGGAACTGGATTATCTTTGATTAGATCTTGATCTACTCTAGCTCTACATAGTTTATGGTAACAAACCAAGGTCAAGATGACTGTGGAATCGAGCATTGCTCCATCTCCAGCGTTGGAACAAGAATCAAGTCATTCTTTATTGAGGGGTGAAACAGATGCAGAAGCCGAGGCTGGTCCTGAAGAAGCTGGAATTATTGAAGAAAATGATGTGGAACAACTTCTTCCAAACACAAATATTGTAACACATTGCATCTATAAAAATGATCCAAACCGTCTTGTTCGGTAAGAAATAAAAAAAAAAAATAAATAAAAAAGAACTATATCATTCAAGGGCACATGGGCCTATGCTTTTGTTTTGGTAAAAACGCAGAAGAAAGGAATGTTGCCGGTTCTTTAATTTAAAAGCCAAGAAGATATTTCACGGCAATGGTCTATGCATGCACTGTAGCAGTATGATGCAGTCAGAATGAACAGAGTGGCAAGCAGCAACTCAGTGCTTCTAAGTTTTCAGGTCTATATAATCCTTGCACTGAGTGGCAAGCAGCACTTAAGTGCTTCTAGACTGGAGGCTAGTAGCACTTTTTGCCTCTAGTTAGTGAGGTAATCAATTTTGGTTTAAGAAACTGAAATACATTTTATTGCAACTAAATCCAATCAAACACATTTAAGTTGCTTGTTTAAATGCATTTTCATTAATTTTTTTTTTCCATTTTCAAGATTTAGTTTGCTCAATGTATAAATTTACCAGAAAGCCTTAAAGAGAAGAGGTACTACTAGCCTTCCAGGGTAGAAGCATTTAAGTGCAGCTAGACACAGCCCCCCAAAAATTCTGCAGGCTTTATGTGGCTGGTATATTACTCAGAGCAGCACATAGCTAGAGAGGCTAAAGAGAATGCAATAAAAGAAAAGAAATAGCTTTGTTGTGAAAAATGAATTAAAAAAAAAGTTATTAAAAAAGAAATAAAAAAAAAAAAAAAGAAAAGCGTATAAATAAGAAATTAAATAAATAATTCAACTCTTTAAACCCAGTCGGCTGCAGTAGGCGGCGGTAAAATTACAAAAAATGACAGAAGGCGGAAAAAATATGCTCTTTCAATGTAGGCCTATAGATCTATCTAAAACCTATGCCAAAACATGGAATGGGCATGAGAGCTTAAAGAGTTAAGCTCAGCAGGGTCTCATGTGTTAAAAACCTAAAGGAATTATGTAGGGGAAAACTGATTAGGCTAAGAAAAAAAAACAATAAACATTTTAGAGTATAATGGTAAACTCCAATAGTATTTTGATGAATCTAATCCAAGAGCAAGTTACAGTATAAGTCTTAACTCCATTTGCCCATCAAAGCAAGGAATTAAATTGCAATAGCTCCTAATAACAGCCCTAAAATATGAAGGAATATCTCCACTGAATTAAATATTGGATTTTGAGTTAAAGAATAATAGCATTACATTATACCCACAGCTAAAAATATGATAAGAGAAAGAAATTGGATGGCAATTGGAGTAGGAGACAAAAACTTTTTTTTTGTGTTAAGACGCAAATAGGTCATCTGAAAGTCACAAAAAGTAATGGTACTCAGAGAATTAGGCCTGTTTATATGCAAAACATAATTAGCATAATTGTTTTACTAAGTCTCAGACTTCATATTATGTATATTATGGTAACAATGAGTTCGTTTCTTCATTGAAACTTGAAAGTTATGTGAAAGTCATTTACATTTTAAATTAAGAGTCTTTGTAAGTTTCTAGTTTTGTATATCAAATTAATAACTCATTTTTCTTTATGGAATAGCACTATTTTTAGGGTTTTTGCCAAAATTTATCTTTTAAACCAGTAAAGATAGAAAAAACTTTTTTTTGGCAGTTTTGAAAACTTCAGTTTTTTTTTTTTTCAAAAAAGGGTATACTTTACTGTGGCTCCGTTAAGTTAATTGCTTCTCCTATCTATTAATTTTGTGTTGTTACACTATTCTGTCCAGGTGTTTTGAGGATGATCAGGATCCATTCAAGGACGAGGTTCTAGAATTACTGAATGAGCGCGACGACGCCGGCAAATCTCCACTAGATCTTGCAGCTTGTCTTGGAAGGAATCAGATAACGATGGAACTCTTGAAACGAGGGGCAGATGTGAATAGCGTTACCAAGAAAGGTCAGTTTGAATTATGTTTTTTTTTGTTTTTTTTTAGTAACTGTTTGTCAGAAGTACCACATACTGTGTCTGGCTATCAACTCCAAAAATGAGCAATACATACTAGGCTACCAAATTCTTGGTTTCCCTACATTCTACAATGAGATGGTTTCAACTTTACTTTACAACACTTGTCTTTAAAAGAATAAAACAATGCAAAAAATGTAAAAAAAATAGTATGTTTTATTTGGACCTGATTCAATTGTATGCACAAGACACATCAAATTCTAAGCAATTTTTCATTGTAGTAATAGCAATCAATGTGTTTCTGCTGATTTGATGGAAGAGAATAATACCTTGTCAGTGAAAATTGGCCTCAAGGGTAGCAGACCAGTTGTTTTCTATTTATGAAACTGGAAATTTCTTTCTTCAAACTTCATGTCTCCAAAAGAGACTCTAGAGACTCAAAGAAGAGTGTGTAAAGTTTCACTATCCTTTTAGTGTCACAGCTTGTCCCCAGAAGTTCTAGTCATGAGTTTCACATTGCTTGCCTTGTTCATTCCATATTTGGAAGTAATGAGAGCCAAAATTTGAAACAACATGATGCCCTTTATGTATCCTAGCACACTAGCCATGAGAAATGCCGTGACAGGTTTGGAACAAAAGCACTCAAAAAACTAACACCAAGAATTGTAGGTGCTTCTAGGTTTTCCCAACAGGTTCCAAAGAATAAGATGCTAAATGTGCTACATCAGTGCATCAGTGTTGGGTTTTAAAAAAGAGAAAAATTCAAGTATTTTATTAACCACGTTTGTTAAATTTTTTGTTCATCCAACTACAGTATCCTGGAAAAAATGACAGCTTGACAACAATAATTCCCCCCCCCCCCCCAACCCTTTTAAGAAATCAACTTAATTGTTAATTCTCTAGGTTTCCTGTGGTACTTTTACAAAATGGGGACACCAACTGAGATTAGCACATATAGAAGTATACAAGCTGTGTGCTGAAATACAGTACAACTATATAACTTATAATTTATATGGTCTTCGATTTTTTTCTTACTTCCACGCCATGCATTCTGCTTCTTAGGGTATTCGTGCTTGCATCATGCTGCTCTGTGGGGTCGCATGCCAGTGGTGAAAATGCTGATAGAGCATGGCGCCGATATTCAGCAGAGAAATGCCCATGGAGAGCGTGCCAGGGAGGCAGCCGTGCGCTACAACCAGGAAGAGTGCATCGACTTTCTGGACTGGGCAGGTAATTTGTGGGTCAACCAGGAAAAATCAGGCGCAAATGTATTTTTTCATATAAAAATGTTGTATTGCATGACAGGCACAGATACATTTCATGTCGATTTTTTGTTTATATAATAGTGTATAACATGTGAAGCACTTTGGGATATATAAATTTTGAAATGGAAAGTGCATAGTAAAAGCGTACTTTATGAATTTTGTTATTTTTATTATTTAGTCAGAATTTTTACTTTTTTAGTAGTTTTTTTTTTTTTTAAAGGCATCATTGCCCTTTTAAAGGTTAAAAAAATTATAACTCTGTCATTCTTAGAACCAGAAATAATCATTGTCACAGTATAAAAGATTAATTACATTTTTTTTTTCTTTTACAAGAGAAAACAATAGAACAAATTTGATTCTGTTTTTAAAACATTTTCAGAGGCTAAGTCTATACTTCAAGAAGCAATTCGCCATACTCTGGAGACTGTGACAGATGTTGATAAAGCTGTAGCAGGGAGAATGACAAAAGAGGAAAAGGTAAACTGTGTACTTGTGTATTCAAATGTTTGATTTTGATTTAATTTTGATGGAATTTTTCGCACACATTTATGACATATAAAATCGTTTTACAGCTGACTGATCAGTCTTCTTTATTTTTGGAAAGGTTTCTTTGAAATATTTTTATAATAATTTAGCAAGTACTTGTAAGATAATTCTCTCATAGTTGAACGTCTCCTAGGTCAACAAGGCAGATTCTATACAGGAAAGGTCCCAAGACCATTGTCTGACAAATTCGAAATATGCTACACCACAGAGACAGTAAAAGAATACCAGGACTTCTGTCTCAGCTTGTCACATTATAATGGCACGGACCTAACCATTAGGCTTGCAAATAACATTTTTCAGCATTTAAACCCTTTTTTGTGTGCAGTTTTATTATAAATACATCTGAGTTTAGTCGAACTGAATATTGTATCAGTGCGAGATATAAACTCATATGTAGAACTGACCATCACATAAATGCAGAGAGCTCACATCAAGGATCAAGAAGGCTGCCGAAGTGTCACAGACAAAAAACTGGGGAGCACCTTGGCTGTAAGTCAGTAGGTCAGTTATAACAGATAAATTATTTCTTTCAAACTGCCCAGACTATCACTCTGAACATGTGCAAGGAGAAACAGGAATGGCTGGACAACACATTGGATGCCACCACGGAAGATTTCATCGCCCAGCGCATCGCTTTCAATGATGTGGTTGGGCCTGTCGTGCAAAAACTGATGGAGCCAGGTGACATGACTTTTCTAAGAAAATATTATTAAATAGAAATGTGTGGGGTTTCTTAGGCTGTATTAATGAACAAGCTGGAAGAGGGTTTAACTGCTTTTTCAGTAGAGCTGGGATTGTATTGGTGACATTTTTTACTAAGCAAAAAAACTTTTGTATAGGAGGATAGCATATCTCATTATTTATAGTTTTATGGTTATTTAAAGAAAACGTTATTTCAATGTTAGTAGTACAAGATCTATTATTTTGTTTTTTTGTGGGAGGTTTTTATCTTTTATTTATTATATTTTTTTTGGGGGGGGTTGTTTTTTTTACTTAACCATGACATGGACACCGATCTAATAAAAACATTGGTAGTATATGCCACAGTGAAAATGACCATATATCTGAGATATGCTATCTTGCTAGCCCAGTGACAAATAATAGTAATGCGTGAGCTTTGTTGAATTGCATGCAAGCAAACTTCAAGAGGATCTTAAACTGTTTGTTGTTGTATTTTTTCAGTAGAGATGAAATTATACTAGTGCTGCTGTTGAATCACAATATCAAAATATTACTACATAAGCATTTCACAACTTTTCCCCTAACCGGCTCTGCTTTCTAAACATATAGATAATCCTTTATTTTGTTTTCTTTATCTTGAGTTTTTTAAATAGGGATCTATGGGTACCAAGTTATTCCAGTGTATTTACTTAAAGAATAATACTTTTATAATGTAGAAAGCTTTTTGCTAATACTTCTATAGTATATGAAATTGACATTTACATGACAATAAAAACTAGAAGATGCTTCTGTTTCCCCTCGTCCTTGCTCACTCTCTTTTCAACTCTTACTTATGTGTGTCAAAAACAGGCATTGAGTTCAGAATAGAGTTTCATCTTTCTTTCAGTTCTATGATATTATATTATACTCTTTCTCTAAAAATGCTGGGAATTACACTGTTAGGTAATTCTACATTCATAAATATTTTTAGCTGGGAACATATGATTATAAAATAAGTCCTTAAGACTCTCAATTTTCTGTGCAACAAAAAACAAAATAGTTCCTAATCGTTGAACATTTTACTGAAATCTAAGAATGTAGGTGTTCGGAAATTATAAAATAATATTTTGACAAATATTATCTAATGTGATCTAGTTAGATTGGGAACTAAAACTAGATCTATTTCTTTGACAGACCAAAATAGTGGAATTTAATTTCAGTCCACAGCAAAAGTTTAATTTATAATCTTACCCGGCTCTTTGTAAGATGAACCAAAAACTTTAAGAGGAGCCGAAAGGTTTAGAAATTAGAAGAAAACAGATAAAATCAGATTCATAGAGAAAAACAAATAAAGAAAGGAAGTAATAGAAAAAGAGAGCTGAGAGAGTGACTGAAAAAGAGAATTATGAATAGAGAGAGAGAGACAGAGGATAAGAGGGAAGGAGAGATAGAGAGAGAGGGGGGAGAGAGGGAGAGAGAGAGAGAGAGAGAGAGAGAGGAGAGGGAGATGGGTGTAGGGAAAAAATGAAAAGAAAGAGATGAAGCGATTAGCCCTGAATAACCATTTTTCTTCAAAATGTTTTTGCATTAACCACATTTCAATCTAGTTTCACGAACAAACTCTTTGTGAAAAATAAATACCACGGACACTGGTTGGCATTGTATAAAAGCAATGCTGGAAAAAGGTATTTTTTCTATAAATAAATTTTAAGACTTCTTAATTGTTTTTCTTTTAGGTTTTACACCTAGTTGTTTTGATGTTGTTTTTTGAATCTCGCTAGTGTCTTTTTTTGTGTTGGTGCTTTTACCCTTTCTAGTTCAAGGATTTTGAGGGTTAACTTTATAAAGCAAAAAAGAAAAAAAATAACAATTATGATAGAACAGTGAATGAGATTTCACCAAGAGCTGTTATGAAACTAACTAGAAAGTCAGGATCTCTACTTAAAATTTTGGTTAGCTTATCAAGCTATACTGCCAGCACACCAGTAAATAATTGTAGATTGTGCAACTTATTTAAAGGCAATAGTCATACTGTGCGTAAAAGGAAAAGTAATTTACTCCAAAATGACGTAATGACATTTCTGCTCGTTTAAAATGATGTGTATCTTCCAACACTGCTTGTAAAATCACATGACTGTGGCTAAAATAAAACAGTTACAAGTACAATGTAATACCAATAATTAAAAATAAACACAATTTTTGACACATTTTGCACTACTTATTCCAGACACAATTTTAGAACTGGGAAAATGAAGTGTCTAAAATATATTTTTAATCTTACCTTTATATTATAAGTTGATTTTGTTATGCTGTAAAAGATAAAAAGCTTAATAAGTATTCATAAAAAAAGGGAAAATTTTATATATTATTATCCTTGGAAACAATATTTCTTTTTTGTTGTTTCTTTTAATGACATGGGGTAGTATTTGCAAAGTTAAGCCACTGACCAAAAATATATTTTCATTATACTCAAATGTCTACCCTTTGTCCAGTGCTAAGTTCTAAGTTTAGAGCACCAATGTACTTATTGACCCATGATCTTATGACAATCTTTTAGTACATGTACATGTATATAGAAGCGAGGGCTTAGACTATTGTCTAAAATGTTTCACTTTCTTTTCTTCTTTGCTGCGTTACTACCATAGTTCCAGAGAAAGGCTCGGCTGTAAGTCTGGTAACCTCACAATATCTTGCATCTGAGTGTCTGAAATTTGAATTACTCATCACTGTCAATATCACTAGCTGTCAGAGCTGGCTGACCATTTCAGTTTTTCTCTTTCAGTGTGTGAGAGTGGAACTCTCTCTCTCGTTTTTATTTTGTTTTGTTGTTTTTTTCCAGTGCTCACTTTCATACAGAATGTTTTTCAAATTTGTAGTGTTTACTCACATAAAAAACAACCACTTTGTTGCAGAGTCCAATTGTACTGTTCACTTTTATAGAGAATCTTATATAGTTTCTATGGTTAGCATTGTGATGTGCTTTTTAATTATTGATTTTAATGTTGTTGATATTGTTCCCGTTGTTGTTGTGATCGTAATTTTTGTTTTTGTTCTTGAATGCGCTTCACCTGAACTTAACCCGGCTGTTCATTTTGTTACTTCACAAGACATACATTTTACCAAGTTTTTCAAGTTGTCATGCACCATATGTAAAAACTATCTTATTCTATTTGTCAAATCTTATTCTTATAAACAAATTTTCCGTTTTCAAGTTCAGTTGTTTTGAATTTCTGATCAGAGATGTTATCTCTGTCCATACCCAACAAGACAAAATTAATACATATTTACAAAGGAATATTAATTTAGCCTTTAAAAAAAAGTGTGAGAATTCCATTTTAATCTTTTTTCCCCAACTGACTCCTAGATGCTTGTAAATCTTATTTGTTCAACCTTGTAAAGTAGTGGTAGTCGTGATATCATTTTATAGCTAAAATCGTTTCACCCTTTCTTTTGGCTTGAATTTACATAAACGATACATTTATTTCTAAAAAACATAGAAATGATCTCCAGGCTATTTTGATCCACCGTTTTGCCTCCCTGTTGCTTGTTTCCTCTTCACTCATTAATCCCAATCATGCGTTTTTGGGTCAAAAAGTACTCCAAGGGTTTCTTTTTTTCATTATTTAAATTAAAAATGTTCAATACTGACATTTATGGTTACACCGTGGATATGAGCGTCATTGGAAAGTTTAAATACAGTGTTGTTACATAGCTTTTTTGAACAGACAGTGAAAAAAATCGTGCAAGAACGAAGCATATTGGGGAACATTAGTGATGTTAGCTATAGTAATAATAATAAAAAATTACATTTATTTAGCGCTCCATTTTCAGAATTTTTTTTTATATCTCAAATGCAAAGGACTTTACACTGAATACACTAAATACGCGTACATCATATCAATCTGTAAATCAGAAAGCAATTCAAAATGAAATATTAAAAGTTACATCTCCAAACAATATACGTAAGAAAAGATGTAGAAGTAAGTAGTATGCAGTATAATATTCATTATCAGAAAGAATATCATAAAAATGATATAAAGTGCAACACTTTAAAGTTGTGTTATATATAACCCTAAGTGAACAAAAATGAATAAAATTAAAATTGAAACCTCATGAGAAAAACATAGACTATCATGAGAGTCATAGGTAAACAAAAGGGCTAATACTTAAAACAAATACAAATTATGCATAGACTGTTAAAACATTGAATATCTAGTGTAAATGGAATTGAATTATACAATCTACTTAAGAGATCAAGTGGCAAAAACAAGAAAGTAGCAACTTAAGAACTGAAAACATGTTTAAAAAGATTACTCTTTAGAGCTTTTTTAAAGTCTCGAGGCTTGCACTATCCCTAATCTCTCATGGAAAAGAATTCCAAACATGTGGTCCCTGAAACTGAAATGACCGGTCGCCGAATGATTTTAAATTAGTTTTAGGCATAAAAAGTATGAAAGATAGAAATCAGTGTAGTAGAGGTTCGTGGAATATATATATATATATATATATATATATATATATATATATATATATATATATATATATATATATATATATATATATATATATAATCAATCTGTGTAGTTGAACTAGAAGGCAATAAACAAAATGAATTAGACATAGCAGTTTAGTAGAAGGCAATTAACAAAATGAATTGGAGACAGCACACGGTTTAGTAGAAGGTAACTGAATTAGAGATAGCACTGTAGCGGTATAATACAATCAAAATAGAATAACATGCTAAAGTTAAGCTGAAATTGTCAAGAAAATAGTTGGGAAGTTAAGTGCATGTATTTTAAGCCTCATTGTTTGTTTCTTGGTTGTATTTGCTTTGTTAGAGCGCTACATTTAATTGTTTTTTTCTTCCTCTCAGTATATAATTTCAATTATTGTTTTCGTTTTTGCATTTTTTTTAATTAATATCCTGGTGTTTAAAAATCTCTAGTCACGTCACATATAGGGGCATATCATTTTTCTTTCACAAATTAGTGGCATAGCACACTTAAGATCAATTTTAGCCTTTTTTTTAGATGAAATGACAGTTTTTTCTTTAATCTGGTACTATCAGCAAAGTTGTTCCTGTTGTCTCCTTTGTTTAAGTAATTTGTAGGTTGTCAATTGTGCGTTGTTCTTTTCTGGTCTTTTTTTATATAAAGTCTAGGAAAGCAGTAAATTAAGTAAGCACTTTAAAATTTAAAATAGAATTTTGTTTCAAAATACTAACAATGCTTTAGTTGAATGTTTAAAACTCAGCATTGAGTTCTATTCCTAGAGAAGGAAAAATTTGCAAAATTAAATGTTTCTAAGAGACCAGAAAGATATATATCCTTAAAATTTCAAATTCATTGGTTAATGGTATACGAAAGTAAAAAAGTAAATTAATTTAAATTTCAATCTAGTAAACATTAAATCATAAAATCCTACTTGTGTCATCATATTTCCAGCGAAGTTTTCTTAGAAATTTTTTTTTGTTATATTTAAAATTTAAAGATATACAACAGCACTGCTATTCGCCAGTTTGAAAACGCTGCAATTTTAATTTCATTTTCAGCAAATTGTTTATATCTAGTTGCATTTTTAATGGCATTTTCAGAAAATCATTTTATCCACTCGGAGTCAAAGGTCTTAATCTAAAGATCCAAACCGCATAATTTTAATTTTTGTTGTTTTTCTTACAATTATTCGTGAATATACTTTTTGATACTTCTTTGTGGACCCCATAAAGTTTTAATCATACTGGTTTTAAAAAAATGCATAATGCTTATGATAATTTTTCAATGATCATCTTGAATGTTTTTATGAGGAAAACAATGTTTCTTGCAATAGGCATGCAAGCTCTTTGCCATCTCTACCTTTCTACCATCGCTATGTGTTGCTTGCAGTGTCTTCTATCTTCTCATCGGCTTTGTCAAAGAAGAATTTTGTGAGCTTGAGATGATGAGAAAACTGTCGTTTCAGTGACTATCTTTCTTCTAAAATAGTAAAGATTCTTTGATAGTCAGAATTGGGATTCGCAATTTTACAATTAAAGGGAGAAAATCACCTCATTCACTTCCATAAAGCTAGTTATACATATATTGGGTGTGGAGGAGAAATAATGTCTGCACCTGGGAGGCTAAATCAATAGGTTGATAACTCTGTGTGTGTGTCGATTGTTTTAATGTTTATCTAGCAAATTGTTCATGTAATTGTCTATAATATAGATATATAGATTATATGTATTATTTGTTGTAAAATAACACTATTTGCAATTTTCTCCTTGTTTTCAGAGATGTCTTTCTATTTAGCTTAATGATAATACTAAAACTAATTATTTCTTTTTTCTTTTTACAAGAAACATTTCATCCTTGCATGTATCTTATCATGTTGTTTTTTTTTAAATTCTCTTTCCCTATTCCATGTGTTTCTACCATCCCCCTTGGATACGCTCTTCATGAAATCATCCACACAAGCAGCCCCCGAAAAGCAAGAAAAAAGGGAAGTGAAATAGCACTGCCAAAATACAAGGAATCCTTCAAGGAAGTAACTTCAAGATATTCAAAACTTTCACCATCATGCTACGAATCGGCCAAAAAATTTTTGTTGCCGAGTATATATTAAAAATGAATTGAAATATTGCCTCAAATCCATCTTTTACAATTCAGTCATTTGAGTTTGATACTGTATTTTTAATACCCAACATTTTTCAAATGAAAAACAATTTTTATATGATTGTGAAATGAGTTTTACAAAATGATATTTTTTAAATATTTTTGTTATGATGTGGATTTTTCTATTAAAACAACGTCGTTTTTAATGGTTTTGAATATTTCATTCATAAAGGTGTTTTGCTTGATCACATCAGTTACATGTCTCTTCACTTCTCTTTGTCACTTGTGTTTGTTATTGTGATGCTGTTTTTCTGCCATCCAGCAAAGTGCCTTCTAAACACTCTCTTTCAACCAACCAGTCGTCACCAATTTCAAATGCTTTTTTCTTTCAAAGTGAGTATAGAGAACTTGGCTTGTCTTGTTGTTGTTTTTTAATTTTTTTTTGTCAAGAAGAGTCTACAAAACCTGGATGCATGGCTATGATATAAAAGTCTTTACCCTTGTACGTGTACTTTGCGAACATTTTCAAATTTAACAGACACCTGCTGTTTAAAAAGAACTATTTACATGAAGCAGATTTAAATGTGAAAAAAGTGATGATGCTGATGATGATAATAACAACAACATCAATATCAACAACAACAACTACAACAACAACAACAACAACAACAAGATCAATAATAATAATAATAATAATAATGATGATGATGATGATGATGATGATGATGATGATGATGATGATGATGATGATGATGATGATGATAATAATAATAATAATAATAATAATCAAGTTACATGCATGCGTTTTCGTATAAATTCAAATACCCTGAAGGCTTATAAATTTGCCAACTCCTGAAATCTTTTTAAATTTATTTTGAAAGTGGTAACCCTGTCAGGGAAAGGCTCTATCAGCATCAACAGATTAAATTTCGTTTTCGATGTTTCTAAAAATTCAATTAAAAAAACCCCACTAAAAACAGATTAGATTGTTTATTTTTTAGCAACAAATTTGACATACATGGAGTTTGATGTTGTAAAAATAACAATATGCAGGCTCCATGATGCTAATGAAGTTTCTTCAGGAGAAGAATCGCAAAAAAATTGGCTAGTAGCCAAGAAACTTTTTTTAGAAGAGGAGTCGCAAAAAAAAAGAAAAAAAACTTTGGTCGGAGAAAGCACAGGTCTTTCCTAGTTAAACGTCTCCTAAGTCTGAAGAACAGCCCTTGCGGCGCTAAGAGCAAGACTCCAGTATGGGGTTGTCCGTGAATCGTTTAGTTACATGGTACTGACACTGCGCCAGTGGTTGAGATTGTTTTGTTTTTTTTATTCGTCTTAGTACGTCGCTTTGCTCGGCTTGTAGCAATGATGTATTCACAAGACTTCATCAAACACAGAATCACACTAAACTAGTCTGTATTATAAAACATGCCCGGAGTTTTAGATTCTTTATGGTCGACTGTATCATAGACCTACTTATATTACTTCTTTGTTTGGTACAGTGTAGGCCTACAGGATTTTCAATGTTTATAAAAAAAAAATTTTCTAAGCAGTAAGATAAAGATTTTAAAAAAATGTTCCTAAGAGAAGTAATAAAATCTTTAGTTGAAAAAAAAATCGTTCTTCCTCCAGGCTTTAAACGAGGAATCTACATGATTGTATATATCACTTATCATTATACGGCGACAGGGCCCCAGAGTGGGATGCCCAAGACGTAGCCAGTCACATTATACTGACACAGACCTAGCGTAGAATACATAAACAAGACGTAGCGTGCGTCTTGTCGTAAGAAAATAAGAATAAGAACTGAGTCAAGTGGTAGAGCGTTGGGTCTCCAAGTCGGGAGGTCCGCGCTTTGAATCCCACGATTGGCTTATTATAATTATATTTTTTCGTCCCCTGTAACTGGTTGGATCGGTGTCAGTATAATGTGAACTACTGAAACTGGAGTTATAGTATCCATGTCCTGTCTCGTGTGTGGCTGCACATAAAATTGTCAGACGTCAATCTTGGGGTCCGTTCACAATATAGCCTATATTGTGTTGAAGTTGGACGTTAAGATCAACTCAAACCAAACTCTTCTACTTATTTATCTATCTATTAACCTATTCATCCATCCATTTATCCATCCATCCATCCAGCCACCCATCTATCCATCTATCTATCTATCTATCTATATATCTATCTATATTATATCTATCTATTCATCTAGTTATGTCATAAGCATATCAATATATCGACCTAGCTATCAATCTTATTAATATCTATCTATCTTTCGATCTATCTATCTATCTATCTATCTATCTATCTATTTATCTATCTATCTATCTATCTATCTATCTATCTATCTATATCTATTCATCATCTACTTATATTGACCTACCTTTCAGGTGTGGCCATTTGTCGCGACATAAGTTAGTGTTTTGAGTAATTTTGGACGTCTAGCACTAAGTTGTATTTTTTTAAATAGCGTTTTGGTTTCGGTCTGCTCTTAAACAGAGCTACCCTCAAGCAGAAATCATGCATTAAAGCGAATGAATCCAAAACAAGATGCAATCAGCACACCTCGAGCTTCAGATTGAAACAGTAAAAAATCAACGACACTTAGCGAACTAATATGGGAGCTGAAAGAAAAAATGATAAGAATTATTGACTATAAAATTTCCACGGTATATAAATGAAACAGCAGAGCCCTACTCCCCGGCAAGCGAGCGTTGCAACCTTTGCATTTTTGAAAAATTCAATATCCTAAAACTAAAACCCAGCCTCAATAAATAAAGAAAACTGTAGGGTACTCAACTTGTCCGCATCGCTCACAAAATCCGTACATGAAGGCCTACTGCTAAATTTCGAGGATCGGACCGAAAACTAAGCGCTACAAAAAGGTCGGAAATAATACAACCAAGTGCTAGACGCCTGGAGACAGTGACTGATCAAGACACCCGAAACACTTGTGTCGCGACAAATGGCCAACTTTTTGGACAATAATAAGGTAGGGCCTACCACGGTTGAGCACTTTATTTAGCTGTTCAAAACACAGCTCCTCTATCTATCTATCTACCTATCTATCTATCTATCCACCCATCCATCCATCCATCTATCTATCTATCTATCTATCTATCTATCTATCTATCTATCTATCTTTCTATCTATCTATCTAACCAGCTAGCTAGCTATCCATATCTCTTGTTCTCTCCGCTAGAAAATAAAGCTACAATAACCGTCCACCAGCACCAGATACATCTCCCTTTTCCTCAAAATTAAAACGAAAGTAGACAAACTAAGAGGAATTGGGAGGTGTATTAGATCAGCTGACCAATGTCAAAAGATTAGACCAGCCACGGACTTGGAACATAGATCTAATTATCGTTAGCTGCGTTAGAAAAAAAAATTAAATTAAAATGGCTTTAAAGGGTAAGCAACTTGCAGGAATCTAGATATACACGCAGAATGTCGATTTCTTTTTAAAATAGATCTATATGAATGCAAAACAGTGCCTACTGAATTGTTAGGTCTCAGTAGATCTTCATTTTAGATCAATTCCACCCTTCCGTTGATCAACAAATGGACATAATAACTATAGATTTCTAGTAATTATAAGTATCTACGCTCTCTTACACTAGATCCAATTTTTTGTTTGGAAAACTTAGGACTATAATTACATAAAACGACATGAGGTGGGAGAAGGCAGTGCCTCAGTCGGGTTGGCGTCATGTTTATGGGAGTGTGGCACAATAATACTTTTGTCTAAATATGCCTGTGCCATCGCTACCAATATTAAATTTAATAATTACTATGTGCATCATTTATCTTCATTATGTATATGTGTCGCATTCAAGAGCAGAGAGCAAAAAACCAGAAATAATGAGAAATAGGCCTATGTATCTATAGAATCTTGCTCCGTGAGCAGCGAAGGCAATCCTGTATCCGAAGGTAGATGTAGATCCACTCAGAACAAAATACACTCCAATACTGACAAGATAGTGACTTCAGCCCCTGAGGAGAGTTTACCTCATCACCCAACTCGCTGACATCATACTTCTCTAGTCTAGGCTAAGGCATCTAGATTTAAATCTAATCCAACTCACAGCACACTCACATTACACGTTTAGTCATGGAAAGAAATGCTTTATAGTTAATTCAATGGACTCACTTCACTTTCAAGACTTTCATCTGCTTAGAATGTACATAAGTTTACACGTTGCTGTGACGCATTAAAAAATAAAACTTTCTTCATTCTTTTTTGGACAATATGCAATTGGATTTGCCCATGGTTTCTTGCATGTGTGATGCAGTAATGCCATGCCACCAACAAAAGTAACATACTTGTGTAATTTAGTGGCATGCAATAATTCCCTCTGTAAAACGTGTGTATATAAGCATAAGCCTTTTGCAGAGAGAGAGAGCTATATTTATATGATATCGGCTCTTTATCTGAATATATCGTTTACATTTAAACAAGTGCGACATGATGGCACAAAAATTGGATTGTTTCTAATTTTTACTTGATTCATAATTGACAAAGTTATGTCATTCTTACTTTTTACTTACTTATGTCTCTTGTGAGGCCATGTTTGAAGGGAAGATTGTGAAAGACTATTTTTTTTTAAGTTGATACAGATGTGGGCTATACCACAATTGTACAATTGAACATTAATTATATGTCATTAAACATATAGATGTTATCACCTTTCTTCCACCATGCTTTTCAGAGACAACTTACAATGATGCATTTGAGGTCACTGACCAAATTAAAACTGATTTTGATGAGACTGGATACATTATAGTAAGGTATGATGTTTGATCACTAAAGAATAAAGAAAATATATTTTTAAAGTAGGTTCATACTGTTAAATTGATGACATTCTTGATTCAATTTTAACATTGCTGGGATTTAAAAATGTTGATACTGCCAAATACTTTTACATATACCTGTACAATCTTTATCGATTAGATTTTATTCTATTTTTAATTTGGCAACCTAAACGTACCAATCAGGGGACTAAACTCTAATGTCATTGTAGTTGATATGACGCAGCATGTTTATGGCAGTTTGATCGATTTCCAGAAATAAAGATCCCAAACCAATTGAAGAATATTTGTATCAGTTGTCTTAAAATCTTGTTTGTATAAATGTACGCCTAAATTAAACAAGCATAACCAACAAAAAACAAAAATGTTGAGTTGTCAAGTTTTCTTTTTGCATAATTTAATAGTGCTAAATTTGAAGGGTCTCTTACTTGTTTTCCAAACATTAGACAACTCTCACATTTAATATGCAGTAAAGTCTGTTTAACATATATATAATTATATATATATATCTCCTGAGAGATTCAAGTTTTATTTTGACCCCAGTGACTTTTCAGTAAAAAAAAAATAAGAATTGGTGGCCCAGAAGTAGTTTATATAAAGCTATACCGGTATATAGTTTTGTCTTAGACAAGGTTTATGTTTAAAAGATTTTACAGTATCAGAAACTTCTCATTATTTTAGAGAGCTGCTGGATAAGGAAGAGCTTGTGAAAGTGAAAGAAGCACTGGAGCACACAGATGCAGTCACACAGCATTCTTTTGAGGTACTGGTACAAGATATTTCAAATTGCACATTTATATGATATCATAAACTTCTTTGTAGAAAAGGAGCTCTCTCTTAGTTTAATGTGTGCTAGGTTCCCAAAGAAAATCCTATGAGTTTTCTTGCTGCCACAGTATGGGGATACAGGGATATGAGGAGTCCTGTGCGAGCCAATCACATTGTAGTGAGACCAATACAATCAGTATTAGATACAGTTTCAATCCGATAATCTGGAAAAATTCATATACACATGGATTTTCCAGATTATCTTGCTTGACATCACAAGGTCACCTAAGTCATACAATATAATGTTCTATCTCTTTTCTAAATAGATCTATATATTTTAGAAATGATTTAAGTCATTATACAACTGAGGTGATGATGAGTTTAAAACTTGTATCCCCACAAGGTCAAGGGGCGAAATAGCAGTTCGAAACTCATAAATGACATGTTTATTTATCGTATTTCGTCCTCTACTGGTTGGGTTGGCGTCAGCTTAATGTGATCTGCTGAGATAGGAGTCCAGGTCTTCCTGTACTGTCTCTGTGTAGCAGCACGTAAAATTGTCAGATGGTAGTCTTGAAGCCTGTCCACAATACATGTTTGTATAGCCTATATGGTGCTGATGGTAAGTAACCAACCCAACTCAAATCAATTCAACTCCACTAGGTCAAGGATGGGAAGAGCGGTAAAAGTCGGATGTGCTTGTGGAATCATCCTGGTAAGGACCTCACTGGCATGGTCGGACGGTGCGAGAAAGTTGTCACCACCACAGAGAAGGTAGCGTCATTATTAACATGAATATTATGGTTGCAATCAGGTTGTGTTACTTAAAAAATTGGACACCACCTCGAAGAAGGTATTGTTATTAATATTCGTGTTGTTTCTTACATTAAAAAACACAGTTATAATTAGGCTGTGTCAGTTTACCAGTGTAGAGAAAGTGTTGTTAGTACTTGCATGATTATCACTTCAAGAGTTTGTCACTACTTCACTAAAGGTATCGTTACAAGTAATCCCATTGTTTCTCACATGTTGCAATCAGGTTTTGTTATTAAATTTTGTTAGTTTAATGTAGTAGGGTCTTAGTTTCATATTTTATGAGGAAAACAACCTCAACATTAAAGTGTTGTGTTGGGTCAAATCAGCATGTGCAATACATTAGCATAGTTTTAGTGATTTAGATATTTGATGATTTTTTTTTTGTTTCAGTTGCATGTTGGGGTAGGTGTACCATTCTCATATTGCTATGAGTTTGTGAGAAAAACCTTCATCAATGCTAGAGTAGAGCCAAAATTGATTAGGAAGCTTTTATATTATGAGTTTAAAATCAGCAATGTGCTATCATAGAAGGCTTTAGTGATTCATGTAATTTGATAACTTTTTGTTTTTTGTTTTAAATGCTTGGATTGGAAGTATATCATTATCAAACATGGATCAGAACTTCATCAATGTACGAGTAGGGCCAAATTTGGTTTGGAAGCTACTAAAATGTGAGGCCAAAACAGCAATATATATTATTCTGACATAAAATAGTTTAATGGTGTAGATAATTTTTGTTTGTTTCAGTTGCTTGGAGGGGAGGTCTACCACTACCATACAAAACTGATGATGAAAGAAGCTTTCACTGGCGGAGCACATGTCTGGCATCAAGACTATGGGTTTGTAGAGCTGTAGGATTGTATAACTTGTAAGTACAGCATTGTGGTAAGCTTACTGCTCGTCTTAAGATATGCAAATAAGAAATCTTAGGACAAGTTGTAAGCTACCGCCACTTGTACTTGCGAGTCGCTATATAAGCCTTAACTGCTAGATACTACATCTATGATGGGAGAAAGCAAAGCTCTCTCATAGTTAAAAGTTCTTTAGGCCTGAAGTACTTACACAGCAAAGGTACCTCAAAACTCAGGATAGAGCCGATCATGTTATTATAGTTATACTATCACTGGTCCAACCAGTAGGAAAAACAAATCTACCAGAGTCAGGCTCGAACTGGAACCTGCTGCAGCAGAATCAGGTGTTCTAATTCCAGGGCTTAAGCCCCTGTAGAGATGAGTCTACGGTCAACTGGGATTGGTCTTACATGCCACCCAAGTCAGTGATTTCTTTTGACCAGCCATATGAGTACCCAAACAAGCAATGGCGAATTTAGTTTGGCAGTTAGCTTTCATATTTAAATAATTATCCTACACTGAAAGGTTTAAATAAGAAATGATAATGCTAAGGAAGGTACAATCATTATTTACAACAATATGAATAAGAACAAAAAGTAAATAGCACTTCACACTGCCGAGAATGAAATACACAAAATATGAATCTTAAAAAAACTAGAAGATATCCCGAAGAAAACCGATAAATACTGAGAAAAACACCGTGATCAGAGAGCACAAAGAGAAAAACGACCCGTCACCGACGAAGTCCAAACCGTTGAAACCATTTATATTCTTAACAAATTAATATTGTGATTCTTTTGGTGTTCTCTAATGATTATATTTATTGTCAGGGTGTTCACTTGTAACAAAAGCGGAATAAGCTGTTTGTCCTTATATAACTATTCCAGACTATGCATAATCTAGCTAGTAACAAAAATGAATACAAGGAATGGGGATACATGCTGTTCTGTACCAAAGTATAAAAATTGTGTGTAAATATTATAAACATGCATAGTTTAAAATTAAAATTAGTACTTATTACTTGCTATATTTGTATATAAATGTGAACTAATATAAAAAATATACTAATTTTTTTAGACAAACAAAAGGAAAAGAGATGATATACGATTGTTTTCCTCTACAGATACTGGTACAAGAATGGGTGTATGTTTCCAGACATGCTCACAGTTTTCATAGCTATTGACAAATGCTCCAAGGAAAACGGCTGCCTCCAGGTAACTGAGGATTTACTTGAGCGTGTATTTTAATCATAATTATGGGGAGCATTATCTTTTGTCTGCTTTATAATAGTGAGTTAGCGCATAAAAAATTAGACAGAATTTTGTTAACGCAGGTATTAGCAGTTCATTTAAAATGGCAAATAATCTTATAATAATTGACAATAAAATAAAATACTGTGCATGATGGTTTACAATGAAAAATGAAATTAAGGTAAATTATATGAAACATTTTCTGAAAACAATAAAACAGATACATTTTGTTTTATTATTTTATCATCACCAACAGAAGTATTATGTTTCGGCCTTCCAGGTGCAAGGACACCATTAAAGTCCAAATGCACGATTTGACCCACATGAAGTGAAGTATTTATTACGCTTTCAAATCCTGCAAAAACAAAATAGAATTTCTTTGGAGTGTCTGATCGTATGAAAAACAGTTTTTACTCAAATATTCATAACTGATAGGTCCAATTTGAGCCAACTCTCCCTCTCTCTCTGTCTTCTGTCTCTCTTTCTCCCTTCCTCTCTCACACTCTGTCCCTGTCTGCCTCTGTCTGTCTGTCTGTCTCTCCCTCTCTCTCTCTCTCTCTCTCTCTCTCTCTCTCTCTCTCTCTCTCTCTCTCTCTCTCTCTCTCTCTCTCTCTCTCTCTCTCTCTCTCTCTCTTTCTCTCTGCCTCCCTCCCCCCTCCTTAACTCTCTCCCTATTTATACTTCCAGATCCTACAAGGATCACACAAATGTGGTCGGATCGAACACCTGATGGTTGGCGGCCAAACAGGAGCAGACATGGTCAGAGTCGACGAGCTGAAAAAAGTTTTGCCGCTTCAATACGTGGAACTGGAGCCAGGTGAGTCTGCTCTGCAATTTTATTGCACGGCTAGATCACCTTGTTTAGACTATCAATCTAACCTATAATCCTACTTTCGGCAACTTGAACTGTATCCTGTATCAACTGTTACCTATGGGTTGGATGAATGTCATTGGCTGAGACAGGGGTCATGGTATAACCCACTGTCTCTGTGTGACAGGCGTTAGTCTTTAGACCCATCCCAAAATATAGCTTATATAGTGCTACAGATGGTCTGACAATATCTACTGTAGTGTCCCTCTTCTAACATTAACAAAGAAGAGACAAGGCCCAGTGGAGGTTGTATGTGGTTTGCTGGATAGCAAGGGGTTGTAGTCAAGTCAAGTCAGGTGCTGATATTGGGTGCAAAGCAACAAACTTAAAATCAAACTCAAGTGGAACTGGCTCATATATGCCCTCAATTTTTGTCATTGTGCAGTGAATTTTCACATAGTCAGTTGTCTCAAAACTTCCATTAAGTTCCATCAAAACTTTTATGGAGGGTAGGAGGATGAAGACTGTTCTTAACACCCTGTCTGATTTTTCTGGTCTGGCCCCTAGCCATCTGCTGTTCCAGTGTGATTGTATCTAAACTGAAAATTTAAAAGGGGATTGATCCTGCACCTTCTATACCACACCTATTTGCCTTACCAAGAAAAAAACAGCACTATTCTTTCATGGCAATCTTTCTTGCAGATGGTTGTGAAATTGTTGCCATGCAAAGGCATGACCCCGATTGTTGTTTCAGTTTAGATACAATCACACTGGAACAGCAGATGGCTAGGGGCCAGACCAGAAAAATCAGACAGGGTGTTAAGAACAGTCTTCATCCTCCTACCCTCCATAAAAGTTTTGATGGAACTTAATGGAAGTTTTGAGACAACTGATGTACAGAATTATTATTATTATTATTATTATTATTATTATTATTATAATAATTATTAATATTATTATTTTTAACAATCATTATTATCATTAGTCACGTTAAATCATTACATGCACTATCTTCTGTTTCAGGCGATGCTCTGTTCTTCCACTGCAACCTTCTTCACGCAAGCTCACCCAACGAGAGCAGCCATCGACGCTGGGCTTTTCTCTGTGCCTATAACAAGGCCACTAACAACCCCGTCTTCAAGCACCACCACCCTCAGTACACTCCTCTGATTAAGGTAAGAGAAACAAAATGATGACTTTGGTTAGTTTGTTGATTGATTGGTTTCTTTATGTCCAACATCAACAACAAAGTGATACCGTTGACGGATCCCAAGACTAATGTCTGATTATTATATACAAGCTGCCACAAAGAGACAGAATGGGGATACCAGCGTTTCTGTTTCAGCCACTCACCTTATACTAACACAGACCAAACCAGTTCAGGGTGGTGAAATCCGACCAATGAATATGACTTATCTGTCCCCTTTTTGGAGACCTCTGTTAAAGAAGTCCTGCACCTCAGTACTTAACCCAGCTCTTTGCTTCACACCCACTTTGACATTCTTGTGAGTGTTTTTTTAGGAACTCTGAAGTTTTAAATCAATATCTTGGCAATAAACAATGAACAACATACATCGTCTTAAAATCAGAATGAGTTCATTCCTCATTTCGTCTCAAGACTGTAGGCATTTCTGTGATTTTAAATTTGTATAATCTCTAGACCAAAAATCTTTACATGGCATGGATTGAAAAAATATGTATATTTATTTTTTTATATAAAAGATGCTCATGCATAAACAAAACATTGTGTGGCGTGCCATTATCAATCTACAATGTTCTCTAAATTGGAATACATTGTCTTTGCATTTGATGTTTTGTGTCTTTTTTGTCAAAACTTGATTCAGTAAAATTTAAGAGAACAAATTGAGCTAGACTAATTTTTGGTAATTTTTATCCCCTCCCTTTTAAATTTTTTTTTAACTGTTTTAATGCAAAGAATAGGGTAAAAGATGTGACCACTTAAGAACTATAAAGTACTTTTTGCCTTTGTTAAATACAAATTGATCAATATCTCATATCTTTTAAATTGTGACTGAACCAAGTTACGATTAAACACTCTTCAACTTTTTGCACTACGGCCATTTATAAGATATTTTTTCGTTCTTTTTTCTCACCAGGTTCCGAACTCATCTATTAAAAGTTGCAGTAACGTTACAGATACATCCGACAAAGATTTCATGGATCCAACTAAGGACAAGACGATTGTTGTGGAGAAGAAGGAATAACCTGCTAGCTGAGAACAGGCATAGCTGAAATGATTACCGAAGTGGATGGAAAAGAAAAAGAGAGGAGAGAGAGATCAGATATAGTATTGTTAAAAAAAAGACAAGTCCAAGAGAGTTTTTCCATCTGTGTTTCTTGATATTTCTGTTGTAAAAGTTTTTTTATTCTCATGGTATTTAAATGTTGCTGTATGAACCGAAACGAAGTGCCTGGTAAAGGACAATAAAGGAATTTCGAATCTTGGAAGTTGAATTTTGGAAATTGCTCAAGAGAGTTCAATTACTTTTCTATTGACCTTTTCAATCAGTGTCTTGAATTTATTGACCCACTAATATAAAAAAAAAACAAAAAAAAACTTAAAAAACAGAAGAACATAAATTTTATTAGGTTCTCTCATATTTTTATTTTATAGCTGTATTTTTGTTCAATTTTTTTTAATGCAACTTACAATTGTTGTGTTCTGCACTATTTATTGATTTTTTAAATTATTTTTGTTTCGTTCTGCATTCTTGTTGCCAACTTTGATATTATCAATGGAGACGATTTGCTAAATTACCTATATGTACTCTACGCAAATGAGTTTCATTACAAACAGATTTTTAATTATTACAGGCTTACACTCTCGTATTTTGATTTTATAGCTGTATTTTTGTTCGTTTTTTTTTTTTTAATACAATGTACAAGTATTGTGTTATGCACTATTTATTGATTTTTTGTTTTGTTTAATTGTGTATTCTTGTTACCAACTTTGATATTATCAATGGAGATGATTTGCTAAGTAACTGATATGTACTAAATGCAAATGAGTTTCATTACAAACAGATTTCTATTTATTACAGGCTTACACTTAATCTTATTGATTTGTTGCAAATAATTTGTTACCCCAATATTTGTTTTTATCTGCTTAAAGTACTTATATGATATAAATTTTGAAAGTGAAATTTGTAGTAACTAGTTCAAATGTAATCTTAACAATTTGTTGTTTTTTATTTTTGCTATCCATTATAATAAATAATATGTAAGCCACAAATTGAAACTTAAATATCATTATTGACCTCCGCTAAAATATATGAAAATCGCATCAATATTAAGTAATGAAAAGGGGGAAGTTGAATTTTATCTCTCCTCTTTCCAAAAGGGACGAAAAATTGATAGTTCTACCAACTATGGCAGAATTTAAGGTTGGAAATGGTTAAATATAAAAAAAAGAGATAGCTATTTAACGCAATGTTGCTTTCTGTGTGATGATAAAAAAAATATATATGCAACAAGTTTGGCTTTTGTGCGCATTGCTTTTTTTTTTTTTCGTAACTGTTAGATATTCTTCACTGTCACAATGGAAAATCTGTTAATGTTGACACAAAGTTAATGTAATGATGGTCATTGTTGTTGGGTTACAGCAATATTTGCAATATCCCTGTTGCAGTCAGTTAAAATGTTTATGTAGACATTGGTGATTATGTTGATGATTATGAATGTTGATTTTCATGCAAAATTAATCACCGATTTCTCTCCAAATTCTTTGGTGATGAAAAAACAAAAAGTGTCCATCTATGACTTGACGGTAGCTACTTGCAAATCTACTCACAAGATTAGAAATCCTTCTGTTTTAGCTTAACTGCTCAGAACATGAGTCAGACTATGGGCATTACTGTGTATGGTTTATTCACAAATTCTGAAAAGTGACCAAAAATGTCTGGTCCAATATTTTCCAATCCACATCCGTGTTCAGAATGAAATAACACAAACACTAAGAAGGGAGATATGATTACTGTATAACAAATCCCTGCAGTGCTACTTCATATTTAATATTTTCCCCTTTGTTCATTCTGTTTCGTTTTTCAAAAACCAGATTTCTGTTTAATCCGTTTATGGTTTAGCATTATGTTTTCTCTTTTCAAGTACTAATGCTTAAGAAGCTGTTTGAAACCTTATATAGATCCTGTGACTTAGAAATTAATATCACGTAATGGGTGGAAAGTCAAAACATCAATGGTGCATTCAGAGATGCAAGTGGTATAGAAAAGTGAGATGCCATGGTAGCTGATATAATCCGGCATGTACTTGAGCAGGCAGCAACCTTTTGCGAATTCTCATTTTCAAATGAGAGGACTCAATGGCATTGAAAACACAGTTTATTCCTTAATTTTTTATTTATGTTTTAGTTATTGTTATCCATTTGATCCTAATACTAAGATCAAGAAGAACTCCTTCCCCTACCAAAACATAAGCCTGATAAAAATTATGATGGTACTAATGTTATAACTTTGTTGTCTTTTTCATGCACAAAAATGTTGTTTTATATTAATTATTGTACACATGTAATGCAATTTTGCAATTTGTGCAGCTTTAAGGGCATGTAAAAGATGCATTAAAATATCTATGTTAACGACAATCAGATTTTGGGTTTTATATATTATTGAAATCTCATTGAAATGGCATTAACATTTGTTGAACGTGTAAATAATTGCTTTCCAAAGAGCTTGACAGTAATGAAGCAAGCAGTATTTACAATTTGGATATTTTTTATACTTTTTTCTATTTTTGCGTAATTTTTAGCCAATTTCATATTTGGACATTGCCTTGCACAAGATAAGGACAGATACAGATAAGAAGTCTACTAAAACTTGTCTTCTCTGTGCAGATATCTGTATTGCAACACCAAAGCTACGCAAACACAACTCACAACTTAGTTGTATGAAGAGTTTTACAGCAAAACTGTACTCAGCTTGTCATACATTCATTCATCGGTAATGACAATGATTAATACTTGGCATATTACAGACACATTTTTACATACATTTTCTTTCACTTTATAACAGTTGTTTGTTTTGTTTAAATAATTTTTTTTTAAAGTAGGATTTATATATATAGGTGTGAAGGTTAATATACACAACTCCAGGTGGCTTTGTAAAATTTGTTCTTTCATTGCATTTTTTAAATTTTACTTTAACCAGCTTGTTTATGATGTATGAGTATGTGTTTCATATTTGAAAACTAAATTAAACTGAAATAAAAATCTTGTCGATCAAAGAAGAACAATGGTTGATTTTCATGTGAGCAAATACTTTCATTTTGTCACTAGATTGATCCTAGATCTGAAAAGAAAAAAAAAGATCACACAACATCCCACTGGCGGTTTCAGAAGTCAGAACTAGTTACATTGTTGAGAGTATTTACTATGACAAGAGGACAAAATTTGTACTTCATTCAGATATCTCCACTTATTCGACTGTAAAGCACTAGAACCCTCATTTGATATCCCTGGGATTTAAAATCTGGTTTCTTGTAGGTTGATCACTACCAACAGAAACAATAACGGTTTACAAAAGTGAAAATAGTAATGATGGTAATAATAAAAATAATAATCGTAATAATAGTAAGAAGAAGAAGAAGAAGAAGAATAAGAATAATAATAATAATAATAATAATAATAATAATAATAATAATAATAATAATAATAATAATAATGAT
>RQTK01000386.1:59508-133067 GCA_003991915.1 Elysia chlorotica
AATCCATCTTATTTTCACCGCGACTACTGGCCGAAAATCTATTGAATAGTTATAGAAAAAAATGAAATGTGAAGAACAGTAAAAAGTTTTAAAAAAGTTCCACTCATTAATGAGATGGATTATGACGTAAATGGACATTTTTTTATCGAATTTGAACGTTTTAAATTCTGTATTTTTGGTTTAGTTGTTGTTTTTTTTTTACACTTTTCCGACATAGTTAACCCTTAGATTGGCATGGATATAACCTACTAGGCCTAGGCCTGTCTGAATGTAGATCTATATCTAAATAGTCATAATAGTTTTGTTCTTATTCTTTTTGGGAATATAATGCTCATTTTCGTGCCCGCCCCCGAATGACTCAATGTAGCCATGCTCATTAATTACGGGGTTTCATCTTGATTTTTCTAATTATCACTTTTCAACTTTTTTAAGCGCGCAAATTTTACTGTGCACACATTACCGTTTTCTTAGAATGTTTGGTTATTTATGAAAACAATTTATGATCTGTACATGCAAGTAGGTGGGTAAGTTTTCTTATGACGAATAGAAAAAATGTCCAAACAAAAGATTATATACTGCAATCAAAAGCAAAAACGAGAAAACAAACCAAGTGTTTACACTGGTGTTCTGTGCGCGTTTTTTTAGCTAGGTAACTCTTTGTGAATACATTTTCACTCTCTAAAGGTACGGATTCTGAAAAACACTAATTTGAGTTTTACCACTGCAAATTCACCTGTGATCTTTCAGCTTCGCCCATCCCACTATCCCCACGAGTAGTGTGGGTTCTTAACTATTATAATATACGAACAGCTGCATTTTCCCCAAAGTGCACTAAAATCTCTAAAGTGTATGTTACATTGATATAGTATTATACTATTACAAACAGCTTTTGAATTGTTTATATTAGCCGTTGCAACAGGTATGAAAACCCTTTTGATATAGCCTATCATGGAAATGTGCTAAAGCGTAGGAGGTGAGCATTCAACTAGGAATAAAACAATAAAATTAATTTAGTGCAGTAGGAGATATAGTCTCTCCGAGTGTAACATGTCAAAGATTCCCAAACGCGGCGATGGGTTCCATGACTGACACCCGACAATTTCAAGTAATTGCATGCAGAGACAGTCTCAGTCGATCACACTGTAGGCCTACTGGTACCGGCCCAATCAGTATGAGAAGAAATGCGGCAGATAAATCTTGTCTGATTAACTTGCTACGTCATACAATTATCTGACTCTACACCTTCCACTTTGTTGTTGCCGCCAATCATTTATCATTTTATTCACATAATAAAGCAATGGCTAACCAAAAAAAAATGACCTGTCAAACGCTTAAAAAAAAAGATGCAACATAGAAAAACCCTCTATGGGAATGAGCCCCCCCCCCCCCTTGCAATCTAAATCCAGCACTTGTTGTTTTTGTTGTTGTTGTTGTTGTTGTTGTTGTTGCTGCTGTTGTTGTTGTTTTTGTTTTTGTTGTTGTTGTTGTTGTTGTTGTTGTTGTTGTTGTTGTTGTTGTTGCTGCTGCTGCTGCTGAGGCTGTGTTAATCATTATAGTGTATCAGCAAACGTCAATGTTGGTTTATTAACTAACAATTTTGTCCATTAGAAAAACACGTATAACTTGATCTTGGCTTGAAGATCATTCGATGCAACGTAAAATAATGTTGTTTAGACCTAGGCCTATTTCTATCCATAGGGTTTTCCATGGGACATGCGTATTCTGTCAGATTTATTTCTAATGTACACGTCACTTTTTGAAACGTCTGGCATTCTTGTGTTTTTATTTTTTATTTTTAGGCATAGGTCATAACAGTGACTTGGCCAAAGGGAAGCTACTCTAAACCTCTGAGATAAAGATTATTGAACCTAGGCCTATGGTTAACGCCTGACGGCCGACGCTGCCTTGGATTCAGCAAGTTGTTAAAAATACAGCTCAACAGTTAGATCTAGATGTAGGCCTACTTCTGTGGATTTTATCAAGACCAAAATCAAATTGAACTGTATCCCATACATTCTTTTGGATCTAAAAGTTAATGTTTTTCATTAGATCTACTTGTCTATAAAACATTCAGTGAGATGAGCGATGGATTGGAAACACAGGACATTATTACTTTGGTTGTGTTTTACATTTCTAAGGTGATTTGAAATAGATCTAATCTAGTTACTTTAGTCTAGACATCTACACTAGATTTTTTACATTATTTCTATCTGTTCCTATTTCCAGCCTTATAATAGGTTCTCGATTTATCTACATTTGGTACTCTAAATCTGCCTAGAAATGTGTGTCTGCCAGTCTCTGTCAGTGTCACTGTATCTCTGTCTGTCTGCATGCCTCTCCCTGTCTCTATTTCAAGACTCTCTCACTCTAGACTCTCTCTCTCTATCTCTCCCTCTCTCTCTCTCTCTCTCTCTCTCTCTCTCTCTCTCTCTCTTTTTTTTTTTTCTTCCTATAATCTCTCTACCTTTCCCCTCTTTTCGCTTTCTCTCTCTCTCAGGTTTCTCTAAACGTAGTCATTCTCTCACACCTTCCACGTATAATTTTTAATCATTTTAGAATTGAGCACATTAGAAATCAGCACTTGAAATACTGCTAAACCCAATGATTTTTATGTGGATATTAGGCACAAAAAGACATTTAAAATATATACTGTAAGCAAAGTATTTCATCAATCTATCAACTCTGATTCCCTAGAAAATTTTAGAATCTATACATGACACACTAGCCCACAAAAAAACCTCTGGCAATAATTTCAATTCCACATTAACATTTGACTAACTAACCAATCAGATGCTAATGTCACATCATATCCTATTTTCTTTGTTTCAGCCCGTTTGTAGCAGAAGCTGACGTACCTTCCAACAGTGTGTCTGGTTCCACTCCAGACGTTCAAGTGGAATCTCTTCCACAAGAAAGAAAACGGTCTCCACAAGATACTTTGGAACACTCAATAGTGAGTCAATTTTGTTTTTTTTGTTATAATACGTGTTTTTTTAATTTTTTTTTTAAAGAATTACAAAATAGTTTTAAAAACCTAAGCTTTTAGATTAGAAGGCGCAGCCACAAACTGAGATTCATCTTTTAAGACGGACAGATTTGACAAATAAACTAAGACAAATTTTAGAATGATGA
The DNA here is from genome assembly GCA_003991915.1 of Elysia chlorotica. Taxonomy (NCBI): domain Eukaryota; kingdom Metazoa; phylum Mollusca; class Gastropoda; family Plakobranchidae; genus Elysia; species Elysia chlorotica. Next base: position 62,641 of record RQTK01000386.1, read on the forward strand.
CACAGAGTATAGATCTCGATGGGAATAAAACCGGCACCTTCTACTCAGCACCTGTGGGCCTTGCCAAGGAAAATACCAGTGTGCTCTACCACTCTGTTAACAGGTTTCACAAAAATCAAAGCTTTTGTCAGATGGCTTTACACACTAACTTGCCTTGACTCAGAAATCGTTCTTTGCGTAGTAAAACCTGTTGGAGTGTTTTACAGAATGTAAACATATTAGTTTCTCTATAGGACTTGCTAGGATGCATGACTTCAAAACTTTTTAAATTTATAAAAAAAAAATTCTAAGCTTTTTTTCGTTGACAGCCACAAAGTAACTATTGACTTTTGTATTGTAATTTATTTCAGATTATAGTGCAAACAACAAAAGTGTAAAGCCAGACATCTTTTAAACATATTAATAATGTATTAATTTATATAAATTAATTTTATAGGTTGGAACTTGAGAAAAAAAAAAGAAACAAACAACTTATAAATAGACATGGCTATCAAAAAATAATTTTTGTGTGTGCACACAAAGCACAACTTCGGTACAACTGTACATTTTTATCCACCACTCTGTTGAACTATGCATGCAAAACATACTTTGTGTGAATGAATACTTTCAGTGTAATAAGATTTATAAACTTTTTTTTCTATGCAATTAAAAAACAAAGTGTAAAAGTGCTTGAAGCTGAGAACAAGTTTCTTTGAGATAATTGAGTGTAAACTGGGAAAAGAACAGAAAAAAAGTTTACTAGTTCTTTAAGTTTGGTTTGTGTTGTTTTATTATACTTGAAGAAGAATTTTCAAAATATGGAGATTAAGAAAAAAGCAGTGAACTTTTACAGATTCAGGTCCTGAGAAAAGCAATCTATTTCGAATTCACTTATCATTCCAAAAAAACAAGAAATACCATCAATTCTGTGCTGGTTAAGGGAATCCCCCATGTATTTAATGTAATGAAAGTCTCAAGACAGCAGACCATATTTTACTGCCCTACACGGCTACAGCAGAACTGGATAAAGGATATGATACAGTTCAATGCTAACCATGACAGGCTAAATGTGAAGCTGTAGCCAAACGAAACTAATGCTTATTTTGTGATTGTCTAGGCAGCTACACACCATCCCTTTCATCATTATTTTTTATTTGCTGTAGGAGCCGACAAGATCCCAAGTTGCCAAGGAGTCGGTTATCGTTGTGGGAGGGGGAGCCGGTGGTGCTGCGGCAGCTGTCAGAATTCCTGTACCGCCCGCGAAGGCTGACTCTCAGCCCAGCCTAGAGCAACCTGAGCAAGACTCACAGGCACAGCAAGATGGACGCACTGAGGCAGATTTTGGTGATGCAGAGAAGGCACAGGAGAAACCACAGGTATTGTGAAGTAATAATAGGGATGTTATTGGTGTTAAAATTGTGGTGGCAATATTGTTTCGTTCAATTTGTTTGTATATCTTTCTCTTTCTGTATTGGTATTTCTCTTCGCTCACTCTCTATCTCTGTTTCTCTATCAATGTCTCTCTCACTGTTTCTTTCTTTCTATCTCACATTCTTTTCATGATCATTCACTCTATCACTATCAGGTCCCTAACAAACACTATCATGTTCTTAGTTTCAATACCTCTAGCTTTTAACATCGGATTCATTTGAATTATTAGAACATAATGAGAGGCCCTGCAGCAGGTTAGCCTGAACCATCAACTTCGACACCAGCAGGACTGATTGCTCAAATTTCTTACAGTTCTTCAAGCCCCTTTAAAGCTGTTAGGGCTGGTGGTTAGGGGAAATATGATGGAGCTGTATAGGTCATATAACAGCTGGGATTGACAGTCCTATTGGTGCAGATAACAAAGCTGGTGATTTGGGCATATTTCTCCAGTTTACAAGTCCAGTGGTCCAAGGATAAAGTGCTCGTTTTTTTACTCAGAAGACTGCGGTTGGATCCCCTGCTACCTCTTTTTTTTCCAATTGGCTTGTTTGATGTCAGTGCAGTGTGCACAGCTAAGTCCTGGGTCCTGCTGCTGTTAAGGGATTTTATTGATACCTATACTAAACGATTTCATCTCATTTGCCGCCAGGCACTCCCTGCTAAGATGTAATTTAAGTGTTCAGGTTTCTGGTAGAGATTAGTCACCTAACTTGAGGAGGTGCCGGTTCAAAACCCACAATTGGTAAAAGATTTATCCAATTTCTTCCCCTACGGGTTGAGTTGGTGTTGGTGTAATGTGACCGCCTAAGACAGAAGTCCTGGTATCCCTGCAAGATGGACGCACTGAGGCAGATTTTGGTGATGCAGAGAAGGCACAGGAGAAACCACAGGTATTGTGAAGTAATAATAGGGATGTTATTGGTGTTAATATTATGGTGGCAATATTGTTTCGTTCAATTTGTCTGTATGCCTTTCTCTTTCTGTATAGGTATTTCTTTTATCTTCCTCTTTAGTCATCTTTATTTGTTTCTTCTCTCACTCTTTAACTCTGTTTCTCTATCAATGTCTCTCTCAGTGTTTCTTTCTTTCTACCTCACACTCTTTTCATCATGATTTACTTTATCAGTATCCCTAACAAACACTATCATGTTCTTAGTTTCAATCCCTCTAGCTTTTAACATTAGATTCATTAGACAAAAATAAGAGACCCTGCAGCAGGTTAGTTTGAGCCACCAACTTCGAAACCTGCAGGACTGATTGCTCAAATTCCTCTCCCTTCAAGCCCCTTCAAGCTGTTAGGGCTGGTGCCTAGGCGAAAGATAATGGAGCTGTATATGCCATATAAAGACAGGGCCTGACAGTCCTGTTGGTACAGAGGGGGGGTGCTGTGACCCTGGGGTAGAACAGCTTCTAACGCAAAAGGTCCGAATTCGAGCCCTGGCGATTTAGCTCCCTACTGGTTGGGTCAGTGTTGGTTTAATGTGACCGGCTGAGACAGGAGTCATGGAATCCCTGCCCTGTCTCGTGTGTGACAGCACAAAAAATTGTCAGACGTCAGTCTTGGGGCCCGTCCACAATAAAACCTATACAGAGCTGATGTTGGACGCTAAACCAACTCAACTTAACGTAACCCCACTTTTGGTACAGAAGACAAAGCTGGTGGTTTGGACACGTTTCTCCAGAACAGAAGGCTGCTGTTGGATCCCTGCTGTGGCCGCCACCTCTTTTTTTTCTTCTATCGCTTGTTTCATGTCAGTGCAGTGTGTACGGCTATGTCCTGGGTAACGCTCTTTAGATCCCGTTACTGTATAGGAATTTTATTGACACACAGGAGTTGTTAAACTAAGCGATTAAAGCATTCAGGTTTCTGCTAGAGGGTTGGTCCCCCAACTTTGGGAGATGCCTGGTTTAAAATTCACTATTGGTCAAAAATTTGTTTACCCAATTTCGTCCCCTACTGGTTGAGTTGGTGTCGGTGTAATGTGACAGAAGTCCTGGTATCCCAGCACTGTCTCTGTGCTGTAGCATGGATGATTGTCAGTCGTTGGTCTTGGGGCTTGTCCACAATATAGCCTGCTGCTGACGTTGGAAACAAACTCAACTCACTTCTACGACCAGAGCAAACATTCTGTCAGTCGAACTCGTCACTTTTATCCTCTGGAGCCTTTGTTTACATTGCCACGTGTCCTATTAACCAGAACTTTGCTGCATGTCAAATCTTTTATTGGAACACGTTACTATATATGGATACCCGTCATTATCTCTATATTTCTCTCCCTCTGTGTATCTTTGTGTCCATCTCTATGATCCTATCTCTCTCTGTTCCCGTCTTTGTTTGTCTGTGTATGTCTGTCTGTCTGTCTGTCTGTCTCTCTCTCTCTCTCTCTCTCTCTCTCTCTCTCTCTTTCTCTCTCTCTCTCTCTCTGTGTGTTCCCTCTCTCCCTCCTTTTATGAAAAGTTTTAATAAATGAATACCATATCACTGCTTCATTCACCTCCATTCAATACACGTATCTATTCTTATCTCATCCCTTTTATCAGTAACATCATAACGAGCGACACACGTGTTGTTAAGTTAAACAGTCACATTTTATTATGCGCTATATGTTATGAGTGGCTGTGAGTAATTTATTAGGGTGTGAACTTTGACCACTGTTGCCGGGCACGTACAAATGCTTAAATCAATCGGTAGTTAATGCATGCTTTGCGATTCACATGACCATAACGGATGACGCAACCACACACCTTGGGTATGAGGTTTTCTTTTCACATATTGGCCTGATTAGTCTAAAACATCTATGATTGGACGCCGGTGCAGATTCGAATAACCCGTCGTTTTTATATTCGCTATGGGTCACGTTTTCGCAAGGCTTCTAATAGTGTTTTTTTTTATGTACAATAACTATCTGTATACTATAAAACCAGACGCTCAGGTTGATCACGTCTCTATCTAAAGATCGAAGGTAGTACATTTATGTATAAACTCTGGTGGGAGCCCGACTAAAATCCATTCTAACTATGAACAACTACTCTTAGTCCGGGGTCTTAGTTTTTAGTAGTCATGTTCGTGCTATACAAAGTCCTATCTATCTATCAAATATTCCACCAAATACGGCTCAGCTGTGTCTTTGGTGAGTTGACATGATCCCCTTTCAAGCGGAGATCCTAGGCCTTTTATTTAAAGCTCCCCTTCAAAGATATGAGATAGAGCAAAGTGTACCAGATTCATATCGTACCTAGTCCGTTCCGTGTAAAACTATCATCAGGCGCACTCGGAAAATCGCAGCAAACATCTTCTGAGACTGTCCTCTTCGTGTAATCAGTTTTAGTGACATTGGACCATCACAACTGCGAGTTTGCAATCCACATGACGATGGAGATTGACATAATCTTCACCTTCATAAATGGGGGTTTTGTGATCGCTCATTTGCTCCGTAACTATAGAATAGAACTATGATTGGACAGTGATGCAGAGTCCGTTACCATGTTGTCATTGTTTTCGCCATAGGCCTCGTTTTCGCAAGGTCTCTTCTTCATATCAGTGGAGGCCGATGGCAGAGTGGTTAGCGCACTTATTTCTCTTGGCAGGTGAATGGAGCGTTTGGGTTCGATCTCCGCCAAAGTCATCTAAATTTTCCTTGCCTAATCGCCTTATAGTCCCATCTGTTGTTCACAAACCTACATCCAGGTTTGTGATTGTTTCTTTTAATCGATAATTATATTTGCAACAGAAACAGATTACGAGCTGCTGCTTTTGTTTGTTTTGTTTTCGGGCAGAAAGTCAATCGGCTATGCCTGGCTTTCTAGTATGCTTCATGCCCCCAAGTGGTCTGAAAAGGGTTGCAATGGTATTGTTTTGAGATTGTAGTCTTCTCTACATGTACCATCTAAACTAAATTGTCGTTGAATAATCATCCTTTTTTTAAACTTGACCTCAAAACAAATTCGTCACCTTAGTTGGATAATGCAATTTTCTTATGAGTTCGGTATTTATAGTGCATTTGAACAGAGATAGGACATTAGAGAACAAGGTGGCGAATTAAAAAAAATGTTTTAGAAGCTTTTAGATTCAGTTAAATTTTCTTATCTTAGTATCAGGATGAAATGTGAACAAAATAAGGCCAAGAGTAGTAGAGTTGGTGTTCTGCATATCTTTGTTCGATCCAGTTGTTCATAATTAAAGAAGACAGATACGATGTACTTAACTATGGGTCGTAAGTACAACGACACAACCTGTCGTAAGACTTCTTTATTTCTTATTCTCATATCGTAAGACGAGTTGTAAGCTTGTCACCACTTTGTACTTACAACCCCATAACTCTATAACACCGAGAGAAGCACGGCTCACGTTTTCTTTGGTGATAGTCATGAATGACGAGCGTCACAATTATGTTGAAAGTTGGTGTACTTATGTCTAGTCTGTATTATAATTGTCTGCCTTCATCCATATTTAGCTATACTGGTTATTAACACATTGGTTGGCTAAAATGATAGGTGGACCTCATGTTGTGATCAGTGTTGGTGTAATTATCAGTGGTCTGAAAATATAATTATACATTTTCTTTGTTCGTCAACATAATTAAAGAATATTTTTTTATAAACACAATGATCTGTCAATTATGATAGACGGGCTTCACATATTGATATACAGATGATTGCTCTGTACAACACTTATTTGTACAATGTGGTAGAGCGGGAGACTTGTATTCGAGAGGCCATCGGTTTGATCTCTGAGACGTTTGATGCATAGTTCTATATTAATTGTCTGTATTTGCCTAACAAGCGCAATGTAATAAGCACATTGGTCAGCTAATAATGATAGACAGGCGTCAGATGGTGTTTACACTGTACATCTGATCTGTTCAACATAACTATTATCTGCAACCCAAGTCGGACTTTGGTATCGATGATTCAGTAGATGTCAGAATGACTCGTCACGACACGCTGGCTCAAGAGTTCCGCTCTGGACTTTGTTTGGTGGACGGAGGAAGTTTGGACAGGCATGTCAATACTGTACATGGTGTCAACATTCTCTGAAGGTTGTGTAGATATCTACTCCAGATACGACCCCTATCACAAACGGTATTCAGTCATCACATGCACATCAGTGCTGCTATAAGCTTGGACCCTGGACTAAAGATAGTTTTTTTTTTTTTTAGCATATGCTAGTATTTTCACAATGTTCAATATTTTTCATGTTAGGATCTTTATAATGTGCTTATAACATAATACTCTTGACGTATTAATGGTGAAAATGCATCAATATTAATTATTTGCATGTTGATTGCTATGGTACCGGTCAAAGCAATCGCCTTATTGGCTTTTGTTTTCAATTTTCAAACCGCTACTTCTTCACTATGGTTAAAGGAAAAGATTTGAAATTTAAAGAAATGTATCTTGGTATTTAATAAAAGTTTTGTCAACATATTATGATGCAGTGAAAAATATTTATTATTATTATGACTATTACTATTATTATTATTATTATTATTATTATTATTATTATTATTATTATTATTATTATTATTATTATTATTATTATTATTATTTGTTGTTGTTGTTGTTGTTGAAAATTGCTATTACGCAGAAATAAAGAATTACTTAATTTATACATTTTGCTTGTTTACAGAAAAGTTATAATGGCATAAAAAATATGGGTTGACAAAGTAAAGACAGTATCTTCATCAACATTGTGACCAAGTAAAAGCTTTCTATCATGACAAATAGTCGAGTTTTAATAGTTTTGTGGGGGAAATTGCAAATTTCAGAAGAACTAAAAAAAAAGAAGAAAAAAAAAGTACAAATAAACAGCAACCTTGTGTCTTAAAATTCAATTTTCTTCATAAAGTAAACGTTTTTCGTCACCCAAAAGCTTTGAACACGGCCCCTGTCATAAGCGTTTGTAAGTACAACGGTGTTGCTCTACGTCTGAGCTTGGACCCTGGACTTAGGGTAGTTTTCACTATTTCAAACTCAAAAAGTGTGGGTCTAAGTTTAGAGCACCGTTATGCATACTACCCTAGATCCACATCTGAGCCGCGCAAAGAGATTCCCCTATATAGTTATATAGATGTTCTCCCGGTAAATGTGGCGCTGTGTTTCTTGACATGTGGCCTCCGATGACGTGGAAGCGAGGCCTCTCTCCCTCTCGTTGCTCTACAAATTAATCTCAATGTTTGTTTGAAAGCTAGCAAAGAAAGCACCGCGAGCATTGTCGATATTTGTGTATTATGTGTTTAGTACTGATGGCGGACACGGGCAAAGAGAAGAGAATGTCCTCTAAATATTGTATTCTTAATTCATCTGTACAAAATATATATAGTTACGAACTTGGACAATTACATTTTATACCGATCGTGGGTTTCGAACCAGGGACGTCCCACTTGTGAAACCAACGCTCTACCACGTGCGCCAGTTTGCCCCCACCTGTGGAGAAAAGAAGAGAAACTAGAAAAGTAGTGGTGCTGTAAAGGCCCTAACCACTTTAAAGATACTAGCCCGATGGTAGACATAGCTAGCTAATTTATCATACTCCGACACACTGACTGGTCCGTAAAACTAGATCTAGTTCAGCGTGACCGAATTCCGCCACCGGCCAAGGCTGCAGACTTTCCTAGTCCCATTCATTCATTCGCTCATTCGCTGGTGCTTTCCTTTTCAACTGCTATAATAATAATTATTGTTTATGCTCTGTCTCCGATCATAGCCTTGTTGCTAACGATGGGTGTTAAAAAACAACGAACCAACTGCTTTTTGTATTTTTATTTTTTCTCGGTGTGCTGCCTCGGAACTTTTCTGAATTCCTGACGCTTGGTTCTGCTACTGGTACATGTATTGCTAGGTTCCAGGATGGGCCACGGTTAGCGCCAGATGATGAGAGGGGTGTGGCCATTTGTGAGTGTTCCGCACCACTGCGTTAACAAAATAACACTGGATCGAGTCTTCCTTGAAAGCCTGAGCCGCGTGCGATAATTTTGTGCACTTTTTTTTTACATCATTTTGAGGATATTTTCCTTCTTGTTTTACGTTGATTTCTTACAAGTAAATATGTACATGGATAAATAAATAAGAAAGAAAAAAACACATGCCGCAAATAAAAGGACATGCGCTATACCGCTACATAGACCCTACACATGACGCCTAAAATCTGCTTCTTTTTTCAAGGGGCCAGGGAATCTAGAAAACAGTATTAGCACCTACATTCTGGTAAGGCTACTAGAGTTTGCATTGGTTTATAGGGTTATTCTTATGGTAGTGATGATAATAATAATAATAATAATAATAATAATAATAATAATAATAATAATAATAATGGAAAAAAATAAAAACAATAATAATAAGAAGAAGAAGAAGAAGAATGATTGCACCAATAACAATAGCAATGTGAAGAGGTATAATATTAATAAGAACCACTCAGACCCTGCTATAAATCGTAGTCATTCTCTCTCTGTAGACAGCGCTGTACCGTAGTAACCTGAACAAACAGAGCCCCTTTGGCCATTGGGCTGTTACCGTTAGCCTAGGCTGTTACCGGTTTTTCCTGACCGACTCTCTCTCTCTCTCTCTCTCTCTCTCTCTCTCGTTTGTGTCTAGGTATGGCATGTCATTCAGTCTGTATATCTCTCAGCCTCTCTCTCTCCGTTGGTAACACTCGCTATACTATATAATTTAGACTTGTATGTATAGTATTAACCGAGGATGATACGCAATCGTCTCTCCTGATCTCTCTCGACCTGTTACCCATGGGTCACCCGTGATGTTAGTGAACTTGGTCAAGCCCAGAGAGTTAGTGTGGAGGTCATGCCTCAGCTATTCTCACATAGCCTACACGCTGTAGCGCACAGCGGCACACCCGACTGACCAAAGAAGCTAGGCTATGGACTCGAGCCTGTTGCCTTCACCAGCATAAAGGGTGGCGTTCAGACTAGCTACTCTCAGCTATTTAGCATTGTACACCACATAGACTAGAAGTTTCCAGTCAAGTCTGAAAGTCTGTTGTCTTCACCAGCATAAAGGGTGGGGTTCAGACCAGCTACTCTCAGCTATTTAACATGGTACACCACATAGAATAGTCTCCAACACCAGATAGATTAGTCTCCAGTCAAATCTATAAGTCTGTTGTCTTCACCAACATAAAGGGTGGGATTCTGACTAGCTTTTCTCAGCTATTAGTCTACACGGTATACCACACAGACTAGTCTCAAGTTTAGTCTTGAAGTCTGTCGCCTTCACCTACTTAACCAAGTCATTATAGCGCTGCTTTGTGCTGTTGTATATCTTCCATATACCGCTGCTGTCCATTTATTCAGAAACAGAGTCAGCGAACAGGTAAACCACTACTTACAAAAATCTGACTTACAGGTTTATGGGAGGGATTCTGACGAGCTTTACAGCCACCCAACTTCACCACAGCAAACTGTAGGCCTAGAACATGTAGTTCCAGCCTTGAAAAGGTCAGTGTCAGGTCAAGGCTGTAGGTGTGATGTCTAGACCACTAGATTCTCGTGCTGTTTATCTACATGTTGGAACTGCGCGGCTCCGTAGACCAGCCTTGAAGCTCACGTGTCGTGCGGCGCGGATCAGCGGATCACAGAGATCCTAGCACAAGTAGTATAATACATCTTTTGTAAAAAAAAATATTTTTGCTGTTGTTTTTTTTTTAGTTTGAATCTATTTTCTTACCCTCATCTAGTTTTGTGAAGCCATTAACTGAATACTGCGTTTATGAACATCATAATTTTTCATCATTCTTCTTTGACTTCTGGTTCCAAATTTCACAATTTTGAAAGCTGATTGAAAAATAAATAAATAGTAAAGCTCCTTTCACCTCCGTAGCCGCTTTCTACATAATGTTTTGTGTGTTTGCGTGTATGTGGGGAGTCCAAGTTCCGTATTGTTTTCTTTTGATGTCATGTGTCGCCACTCTTTCCCTACAAGAGATGATTTCCCCAGCAAAGGAGTAATTGTCAATAATTTTGTCAGTCTATTCTTCATCTTTGATTGGAGAAAGTGTTAAAACACCTCGTTTCCTAATTCTCAGTAGATCCCTACACGGCGACGGAGCCCCGGACCCTTTATCATGATGTGTGTAATTTAATCAGGATGATTGTACAGTTAGCCAAGACAGTCAGAAAATAACAGTCGGGATCCCCGACACATCACAGGGAGGCTATAATTATCATTAAACTGTTACGCCCAGTTAGGTAGCACGATTTTCATCGCAAAAGATAATGCGTTCGTTTGGTCAATTCAGCGACTTTGTCTGTGCTAAAAAGACTTCAAACTGAACACATTTTCGCCTCATAACGTAACAGTGACGTATCTATTTTACAGCATTACCACATATAGCTCAGAATAATACGAAAAGCGTATTTTTTTTATTTAATAAGATTATATACTAACAATGTAAAATGGTCTAACTTTGCCTAACAGTTAAATGGCATATATAGTTCATTTTGACTTTAACGCAAATATTGGTCTGCTTCGATGACTTTTTATTTTAGGAAGCTTCGATCTTGATGTTTGAATTTTTTGCTTAACCTCCGACCTCAATTATAAATGTGTTGCGAACCAAGGACCTTCTGATCGAGAGACGAACAAACTACCACTTGCGCCAGTCCCCTCTCCTTCTCCTTTTGTTTTAATTTTCCCCTATCTTGATTTAATTAATTGTCTGCTGTTTACTCCGATGATTTGGTCTTCTGATATTCGAAGTCCCGGGTTTTGTTAGCCAGCTACTTTTGTCGTTTTAAACAGTTAATCTAGTTTAGTCAAGCCCTCTGTGGTGCAGCGGGGCTGTTTTGTCTATTGTTCTTTGTTGTGTCGAATTGTTTCTTTTTTTATATTAGTCATCAAATTTAACCGTGTTAGTTACCTTTATGTTCGTTATTCTCGCCCAGTCTCAGGGCCGCGAGGGCGGTTTGTTTGTTTGTTTGTTTAAGCGCTAGAAATGTGTCAGCTTGATCCTAAGCTATGACCAGGTGGCGGCTGGCCAGACATCCCGGAGTCCAGGCCAAGTCATCATGACACATACACATTTTCGCATAATAAGAGACGCGCTGAACTATTTATATATAGTTCATAATTATATCATCACCATAATAATGTGCAAATTGGTTTATTATTTATATTGTTGTTGTTTTTTAAATCTAAATCTTGCAAGTGTTTTTGGGTGTGTCATTTTTAATAATGTATTCCCTCATAGGGATTAATGAAGGATTAGCTTATATTATGTTGTCATATTATTTGTGATAAATTATAAGCATAGTTAAGACATTATGATGTTCTTAGATGTTTTGTTGTTGTTGTTGTTCGGTCCACGCAGCCTACATTTCAAAATGTAAAACTGTTCTTATTGTGCTTTATAATAATAATTGTAATTATTAAAGTTGCATTGGTTTTTTATATCAATAATATTTGTATACTGCGGTGACTTGGCCTGATATAGGCTATTTTTAAAACGCTCGCAAGAGGGTCACTGTATTCAAAGACTAATTACAAGGAGAAACAAAAATCAACACAGAATAACAACTTGTATACACTTCTCAGTCTCTCTCTCTCTCTCTCTCTCTCTCTCTCTCTCACCTCTCTCTCTCCCTCACATTCCTTCTCTCTCCCTCCCTACCTGTTCTCTTTCTCACAGCAAGCAACTCAACTCCCATCTTCCCCATCCCATCCTCTCTTATTCTCTCTCTCTCTCTCTCTTCTTTTTTATCTTCAATATTTTATTACCCAACAATAACATCATTATATTCTGGATACACCGCCTCAGCAATAGAACCAAATGTACAATTGATGCCCGTGTATTGTGTCCCCCCTACTCCATCTTTTTCGCCTTATACATCGGGTCACAGTTTTGAATGGAGTGTCAAGTCCTACGTAATCACATCTCCCATTATTAGTATTATAGCTCTACCGTATCAAAGTTGGTGAAAGCTACAAAGCGAAATAGGAAAAGAAAATGATGTAACTCGGCTTCTTCTGATGTAATCGATAAGTTAGTTTTTCTCGTTGTGTAGACGTTTTTTTTTTTTGTGATTGTTTTTTTAACACTCCGTCCGTATACAAATAACAATAAGTGTTGGGTAAAGAGGTACAATGATGTAGACCTAGAGTCGTATATGTAATTACAAGGAGACAGTATAGATTCCTTGCTCCCTATGTAGACCTGGTGGCGAACTGGCTCAAGTTCTAGAGCGTTGGTCCCCAGATCAGGAGGTCCGCGGTTCGAATCCCGCGATCGGCAGATTTATTTGTCTGCTTTCGTCCCTTGTAACTGTAGAATGTGACCGGCTGAGACTGTCTCATGTGTGGCAGCACATAAGATTGTCAGACGCCAGTCTTGGGGCCCGTCCAAAATACAGCCTATATAGTGCTGACGTTGGGCGTGAAACCAACACAACTCCTCCATGTAGGCCTACATGTAACTAGATGCCTTAGTCGGGCGTCGAAATTACTTTTTCTTTGTTCATTCTACACGTAAAAGTCACTGTACAGCTAACAACTCGTCGTAAACCTTCTTATTCGCATATCTTAAGACGAGTTTCAAGCTTACCACAACATTGTACTTACGGCCCTGTGTGCATACATTATGATAAGAAAGTCTGTAGTGTATTGATTATTCATGTGGTTCATGGCGTATACAGCCGGCTGGGTCATGATCAATGACGCTAATACAATATTTATAAGAGCTGGATCTAAACAAAGATTTTGCTATATAGGCGCTTTTTGTTTTCCACGATTTTCTATGGAGTGTATAGAGTAATAGCAGTATTTTTTAAATTTTTTTTTGTTCTTTTTTTTTTAAAGCTAGACCTCCCGTTTACTTCTTGTAGCTTCCTCTCCAAATCTGTCTCTGCAACCATACTCGCAAACTCCAATAGTATCTCTCCATCGCTCTATATATTCCTGTATGTCTGTGTGTGTATATCTTTCTGTTTAGCTGTCTGTCTGTCCCTATCTCTGTCTCTCTGTGTCTCACTCTCTTTCTGTGTATTTGTGAGGAATGAGTGGGTTTAAATTCCGATTGTATTTTGTGTCTGCCCCCCCCCTCTCTCTCTCTCTCTCTCTCTCTCTCTCTCTCTCTCTCTCTCTCTCTCGTTCTTCAATAAATAGCAGGCAATGTCAACGAAGCAGACAAAAATGTTCGTTTATAGTTTAAGTGCATTATACCATTAAAATAGTAGGAACACTTCGATCGTTGTAGGGTGAGGCGGCTGAACAAAAACTCTCTAAGTATCACTCTGTGCTAACTATAGCAATGGTGTATTAGAGATAGATCAATGTTACGTTCACTCCGATCATTCCGGTGACTTGGCCTGTTTTTGGGGAGGCCTCGGAAGAAACGGGAGTAGGCTCATCTTATTCTCAGATTCTATTTTGATATACATGTAGTGTATATCTCTATCTCGCCCTGTTCCTCCTTCTCCCTCTGTCTCTCTCTCTATATATCTCTCTTTCTCTCAAACTCTCTATCGAGCTCTGTTTCTTTCTCTCTATCTCTCTGTCGCTCTCTATCTCTCTGTTGCTCTCTTTCTGTCTCTATCTCTCTGTCGCTCTCTGTCTGTTTCATTATATATCTATCCTCTCTCTCTCCCTCTCTCCGTGTTTGTCTCTCTCACATACACAGACACACACTATTATCTTATCTGACACGAGCGAAATCTCCAAACTATGACTTGAAATGTCGAAAGAACAGTTTAGATTATAATTTCGTTCTAAATTTCTTCTTGCTGATGAAATAAGCGCCCCCTCCGCACCCCCAACTCCTCTCTGAAATACACGATTGTACAATCATGCTTGTACTATTGTCATTTTCCGTTCTCGTGCCTTTTCTTTATAGCTATTGTGTTTTGTTTTCTTTACTAAAGAGAAAAGCAGCCCATTTAGCCAGAGATAATGAAACACGAAGCTAGACGAAGAGACTCGATCATAGCGTAATGGGATTGATTTTTTAAAATGTTTTAAGATAAGAAATCATCTGGTTAGAATGATCTGGAAAATAATTGGTAAAAACATGTTTGTGGTGATCTGGCGCGAGTTTGAAGAGCTTTTGTCTCCCAATCGGGAGATCCCTGGGTCAAGTATTTGTTAGTTTGGTCCCCTGGTGGTTGGATCGGTATAGTGCTGACGTTGGTCGTTAAACCAACCCAGTATAATGTCACCGGTAGTCACAGGGACCGTGGTATCCCCGCAGTGTCACTGTGTGCAATAACAGCACGTAGAATTGTCTTGGGTCCCATTCAGGGTATATCCCAGTCACTGACGTTTCGCGTCAAGTATAATAATGAGGACCAACCTTACCAAACTAATAGCAAATGCCACCAGGCTTTGTGCCTCGTCCTTTTTTAAATCATCAATATTTTTGTATCCTAAATGTCTCCTGCAGTTTCTCTTTATGGCAGCACGTAAATTTGTCAGGCGTGTGTCTTGGGTCCCGTCCCGAATATTGCATACACAGTGCTGACGTTGAACGCTAAGCAAAAAACAAACAAGTAATTGAAGTATCATAAATGATTAATATTACTCATTGCAAACTTTAAATTTGTATGCTATACTAATCTTAATATTAGAAACATTCTTGACCGGTGCCATGTTTTGATAGATCCTCACCTTTCTCATAATTTCATGGTGAATTTCAGTTTCATGTCAAGACTAGATACACTGGTTCAAGCTAAGCGCCAGTGAATTTTCTTTTCAGGAGTATATTTTGTTTGTTTTTTTAAATTTTGAGTGTGTTTACGCTAAAGCTCAGACTAAAATAACGAGCTATTCTAGTCTGAAGCTTAAACCAGAGCCCTACTCAAGGTCTCAAAGTGCTAAGTGTGTGTGTCTGTGAGATGTGGTCATTTTGTTTCGCCCGGCTGCCAGTTTGTTGACCCCGGTTGTTTAATGTTATGTGTTATGTGAACAGGGATGCTAATGAAAACCTCCAAAACCTCCAAGGCCGCAACCTGTCGCGTCAGGGCATTACAGGCCATTACAGGACACAACAGATGCGTGCACAGCTCCGCCTCAACTGGCTCGTTAGGATTTTAACAGGATCAAAATTCTTGTATTATAGTTTGAGCTAACACCCTCACTTTCCCATCCTTTCTTGTAACCTTTTTTCTCTTTCTACACGTCCCCTCTTTCCCCTGTTTCTCTGCTATTTCTTTGCCCCTCTCTCTCTCTCTCTCTCTCTCTCTCTCTGTCTTCTCTGTCGCTGCCCTCTCTCTCTCTCTCTCTCTCTCTCTCTCTCTCTCTCTCTCTTTCAGCAAAAGCATTGGTCAGAAGATACAGGACATTACAGGACACTGCAGATGCGTGAAGAGCCCCGCCCCCAATCTCCGGCAGCCCGACTCGTCAAGATTTTAGCAGGATCACTATGTGTAGTAGTCTACATGTGTGTAGTTTACGCCAACTTAAACGCCCCCCCCCCACCCCCCTCTTTCTCAGTTTTTTTGATTAATTTATATTTCTTTCCACCCTCCCGCACTCTCTATCTCTCTGTTATTAGCTGTCCCTTCATATGTGTCCTTCCCTGCACCCTCTCTCTCAAACCCCCCCCCCCCCCCTCTTTCAGTTTTTTTGTTTAATTTATATTTCTTTCCACCCTCCCGCACTCTCTATCTCTCTGTTATTAGCTGTCCCTTCATATGTCTCCTTCCCTGCGCCCTCTCTCTCTCTCTCTCTCTCTCTCTCTCTCTCTCTCTCTCTCTCTCTATCTGTCCTAACAACTCTACCTCAATGGTTTAACATGGCTTGCGGGTTGGTAAAAACCAGGTGTTTAAAAACGCACTTAGCCGTCATTTAGAGAACTACTGTATGGTAACAATAAACAAGGATCTAACGACAAAACAATTTATTTCAGATCGCCCTCTCTCTCTCTCTTTCTCTAAGCCTCTCTCCCAGGCTAATCGCACTGTACTAGTGTTGACTGTTTTCCTATCAAAACAGTGCAGAAAATTTAATGGTGTGTGGTGGTGGGGTTGGTAGAATCACCACTCACAAACCAACACGTCAGCTCTTGGTAGTTTAACATAGGCTATTATTGTATTGTCCTTGTGTATGTAGGGTCTACGGTACAGCTCTGTTGGAGCTTGAAAAATTATTGACAGTCAACACTCAACACTCAACAGTCACAGCAGTTACATAGTTGTGAAACATAGATATTATAGATCTGGAGGTCTCAATAATCATAAAGGAGGAACGAGCGATGACTTCGTGAGACTGACAGTGCACTCAGGCTTGTAAACAGTGTCAATGGATAAACGTCACTCTCATACTTATTGGCCTTGTACGGTACAGCTTTGTTGCTTTAAATTTATCAGCAGTGACGTAGTTGTGAAATCCAGATTTAGATCTGATGGTCTCAGTACTAAATTATGGAAGAGGAACCAGAGATGACATTGTGTGTATGACAGTGCACTCAGGATTGTAAACAACTTCAAGAGACACAAATCACGCATATAGTTAGTATTGTCCTTATGTATGGTAGATCTAGATCTAGAGCGTTGTTCGAGGTTTTGTCGGCGGTTGTAATGTCCCCAGCCACAGCAGTTAATGTTATATAGATCAAGATCAAGATCTGGTTGCTTGAGGAAGCGCAGGGAATCACTGCGTGGGTGAAACGCGAGCCTGTAAACAGAACCACACGAGAAACCACTGGTCATTTTTATTGTATGGTAGATCAATAGATCTAAAACTAAAGCTTTTGTCGCCGCCAATCACAGCAATATATACAAACAGTTTCTTCAATGTGGATACGTGTTGTGGGTACCAGAGCAAGCGCGGGGAATACCATTGTGTGGGTGAAACAGGGCATTAATCAGTGCCACGGAGAGAAGTCACTCTATACTCTAATGCTAACTGTTGTTGCGTGGTAGAGCTTTGTTGCACTCGAGCTTTTGTCGGCGACTGTCATCAACATCAGTAACATAGGCTACAATAAATTCTGGAGATCCCCTGTTCCCAATCTGGATTGTGTCCACAATACCAAGTGCGGGGAATGATATTGTGTGGGTGGAGGAACATGACATTCAACGGTGCCAAGGGGAGGTCACTATAATGCTAACTGTTCTTGTGTGGTACTGGTAGAGCTTTGTTGCACTAGAGTGTTTGTGTTTGACCTGCAACAGCCACAGCAATAATACAGATCCATAATTATTAATTGCTTACGTGTCTCAACCTTGATAGTCGAGGAAGGGCTGAGAACGGCGCTGAGTGGGTGACACTGGCGGTATAGATCTAATCTACATAATTATCCAGGGAAGTAGCCAGTAGAATTCTCCGTAAGACTCACAGACGAGTGAGACACAGAGGAGATGGACTGAAACAAAGAGAGGAAAGACAGACCAAGACATGGGGGAAAGAGATAGATAGATAAGAGAGAGAGGGTGGAAGAGACATAGATACAAAACCGCAGAGAGTCAGAGAGACCTGACAGTCTTAACACTGACTGTGCGAGACACACGCAGAGATAAGGGAATCACTTGGTCACACAGCGAGCAGCCAGACAGACTGTGCTCTAGGAGACACACGGTCACGCATGCTATGGGGAAGGGCTGTAGTCCCTCCCACGCCCACTCTTCTCTGTCTGTTCCATGGATTATCCTCAGGCTGGCCGCCTTCCTATTGCTGACCCTGAAGACGGTGAGCTCCATCCCTCTTTATCACTATGTTGTGTTACACTGTAGATCTGTGTTACACTTATTAAATGCTTTTTCCCCCCGTAGGATATAGTCAAATAGTTTTAGTTATGGGTATCACTAGGCTTTATAAAGAATGTACACTTACGGCTATGTGAGATTTATGCTATACGACTGCTTTTTTATTTATGGTTTTATGAACCACAACAATTTTTTTCACTCTTTGTTCGTTAATTTCCCTAACCAGTTTTCCAATTCAAATGGCTTCAGTATGTTCATAAGTGAGATAGCAGAACTTGGGCAAATACAATAGCATAATTTGCCTGGCATTTTGCCTGTACGTTGTGTACGACTGTAATTTAGACAACGCGCTGCCCTTTCATTAAAGTACGTGTATATTAAACATAATTATTCACTTCGAATCGGTATGGATCTAGTAGTGTTTTTGGCCGAGTGAATATGACTTAGTCTAGCTCGTCACACCTAGCAGATCTAAACACGTGAACTTTTAGGGCAGCAGCTGGAACATTTTATATTATCTTTGATTTCTTTGTCTCTCTCTCTCTCTCTCTCTCTCTCTCTCTCTCTCTCTTTCTCTTCTCATTGCATTTAACCTTTTCTAATCCCTAGACGGCGAAAGATATTTCGCCACTCAATTCAAAGTTATATTTTAATCTACTGAAACTAATAGGGGTTGAGGTAGTTGTTCTTTCCACGTCATTGTTTCACTTAATTATCAATATACATGAATGTAAGTTCTTTCAAAGACCAACATAATGTTTCAGGTTGACCAAGCGTGAACACTATGCTCTAGATCTCTTCACTTAAACATTCCAGGGCTGTTGTTAGAGTGTCTCAAAAGATGGCTCTGCCAGTGCTCTAGATAGTTCAGCATTGTATTACATTGTATTGTATTACTACCAGACATCGTGAAAACGATTGGTCTCACGAGAATGGGTTTTGCGTATAGGCCTATGGGTTATGATATGAAATGCCCATTGCTTGTAATTCAGTGAAGGAATTGAGTGAGCACGCGTCACGGACTGGCTCAAGTAGGAGAGCGTTGGTCTTCAAATCGGGAGGTCAGCGGTTCGAATTCCATGATCGGTCGAAATTTAATTTGTCCGATTTCTTTCGCAACTGGTCGGTTGTCAAGTATAATATGACAGACTGCGACGTGAGTCCATGCCACCCTGTCTCATGTGTGGCTACAGTTAAAATTGTCAGACGTCAGTCTTGGGGTCCGTCCATCATATAGCAATTAAATACCGTCCATCATATAGCAATTAAATATAGTGCTAACGTTGAAAATTAAGCGACAAACAAAACTCATAATAGCCACAAAGATATCAACTCTTTTCGTAGTCTGACCAAAGTTATAGTCTTAGTACTGATCTAGCTGCGTGTATCTATTATGTTCAAGGATTTAAAGGAATAGAACGTCAGTTAAACATGTTCGCATATAATTCATCTTAAGATTCCCATTTCCCGACCCTTGGGCAAACAATATTGATTTTATTTCGTTCTCGGTGGTAATTAAAAATGGTGAACACGTCTCTACAATTAATTTCATAGCAACCAAACACTATTATCAGTTTACCTATCATCATGTGTTCTTATTATAGATTTGATGACTAACTTGAGAGACAGAAGAAGATTACTAATTAGAATTAAAAATTCTACCGCCACACACACACATTCTCTCTCTCTCTCACACACACACACACACACACTCACACACACACACACACACGCGCGCGCGGGCTCAAAGTACGTAATATAATTTTACATAATTTTGCGTAGTTAGATACAATTTAAAATTTCCGTTGCAAATTCTCAAGAAACTCATTGATTTGGCAAAATTGTTGTGTGTTTGGCTGCAATGAGATAGGACGTACTTAACATGCTTTCAAGGATCTCCGCTTTGGTGTAATCGCTTAAGTGTCAATATTTCCTTGTGCTATGGTATATATTTCGCTCTCTCTTCCTGATTCTCTGTCATTGTATGTCTGTCTGATTGTTTCTTCCCTCTTCGTTTCTCACGTTATGTCTCTGTCTGTCTTTCTATATGTCTCCTCTCTCTCTCTCTCTCTCTCTCTCTCTCTCTCTCTCTCTCTCTCTTTCTGTTCTGTCTCTCTCCCTGTCACCATCTATCGCTGTGTATATGTCTTTCCTTATCTATTTCTTTCTCTCTGTTTATCTGTACTTTTCTCTGTATCTGCTTATCTGTCTTGGTTGTATGCCTGCCTCCCCCTTCCTCTGTCTGTCTGTCTGTCTGTCTGTCTGTCTGTCTGTCTGTCTATCTATCTATCTATCCCTCTCTCCCTCTCTTCCCAAGTTATCGCTATCGCCATGTCCCATTGACTTAGTCACCTTAGTCATTCACTTATCTACACGTATACACTCTCACTGTCTTGATCTGACCTGACTCAACGCAGGAACACCCTACAACAACCAGTCATTCAAATCTCCTATCTCTCAATGACTGTCATCTTGGCTAATCTTAATCTTAACGCGCCGCAGACTTGCGATAATACAGGATATGCGATCCATTCGACCAGAACGGATGGCAATTGGATTTAGGTGGTTGTTTAACATCCAACACCGGCACCATAGAGGATATTATTGTGCACGGGTTTCAAGACTAAAGTCTGACAATCTCACGTGGTGCTCGCTACACAGACAGAGTGAACGAATGATAATTTTAAAGACGCTCCCAAGTCATTGCAGGTTTTACGATCGCTCATTGTTTTTCTAAGTCGGGGATAGATCTACATGTACACGTATTATGATTGGTCGCCAGTGCAGATTCTATCTATCTATCTTTTGTTTCTCTGTGGACCATGTTATCGACAGGCGTCTAATGCCTACTTGCCTGGAGTATTTTTATTATGAGTGCAATCCACATCTTTCGGAATGCGGTGAAGAAAAAGTTGTATAACACACTGTACGAAAACGCATGATGATTTTACTAGCGCATAAGACATGTATTTGTTTCCTTCGAAATGCACTTTAGAGCATGGGTTATTTTAATGTGAAGTCCAAAAGTTAATTGAAATGGTAAACTACAGCTTCCGTACGCTTCAAAAATGCTTTGTATGATTTAGTGCGTTAACTAACAGCTCCTCCTAAGCCTTGTTATTCTAATAAAAAAAAATATAAAGACGAGCAGTAAGCTATCGCAACGTTGTTTAATTACGACCCTAGACATTTAAAAAAAAAATCCCTCTTAGATTGGTCGATGGATTTATAAATCTAGCCCAAACACAATACTTCTACATACTTTCCTACTTTACCATCGGAAAAAACAGTATCGGTTAGAGCAATAACCAACTACGACGGTTCTATAAACTTAGAACCCCCAACTAAGGTGTCGTTAATAGCACGGTTGTACCTTCTACCTCAAAAAGGTCAACCCAACTAGCCTCTGTTAAAAACTGCAATGGCACCATCAACACTGTTACCACCACCATAACTATAACGAATAATAAAGAAACATCTTCGAAAATCCTCACCATCTTCATCAATACCATCTCATTAACTTTGCTGCTGGATGCTAAGATTACTCCCAGCACTGCGGTAATAGAATTCATTTACAGCTTGAAACAGTCGGCAGCCCTCCGCATTGGTTCAAAATAGACATGTACTAGTGAAAATGACTGGGAATAATGATCACACTTAGCCCGGTACTAATACAAGGGCGGAAAAGACAGTGCTAATTAATTAGCACCTTGCACCGTTTTTCTCCCGGGTGGTGGGGTGGTGTGTATGTGTGTGCGGGTTTTTTTTTTTTTTTGGGGGGGGGGGGGGGGGTATTAAGTGATAGAGTGCTGTGGGTTTCTATTCGGGTGTTCCTGGTTCGAGCCTTCGATCACACACATTAAATTTGTATTTGTTTGATTTCGCTCCCCACTGGTTGGATCGGTTTCAGAGTGAATGTAACCGAATGTATCCCCACTGTCTCTGTAGAGCAACACGTAAAAATGTTGGATGTCAGTCTCGGCACCCGCCCGCCTGCCTAGCTAGTTACGTTTTATGTGTAGAAACCAAATAACCAACATAGTGTTTAAACAACGGTAACTTAACTGCAATTCCTTTTGCTCTATTCAAACAACACGTAGCTAGATTTACTTAAGTTGAACCTCTTACACTGCCTTTGTGCTTACAAATGGATTTTACTTTATTAATATTAACATGAACGCAAACTGTCAAAACAGAATTAATGGCATTGTTATTTTCCCAAATCCATCTCCACCACAACCACCCGGCCCACCCTCCGAACACAGACACCTTTCAAAAATAAATCCACGTCGCTCTGCCTGCGACACACACGCAGCCATAAGGCGAAGAAGAACGGGACGGCAGCTGTTAAAGTGTTATCCTCATAGTTTACTGAAGTCACCCTGTCTTTTGTTTGGATCTATGTCACTGTGTGCCAGTGTGGTTACCTCACTGTATATTTTTATTAGGCGGCTGCACGTTAGCTTCTTCCTGCTTTTGTTTTTGTTGGCTTCAGTCTAAGTTAATATGTTGTGAATGTGAATTGTGGTTCCTAGGTGTAAAATGACATTTTGCGTCAATGTGCTGCAATGAGAGTTGCCTGTACACAGAAATATAATAAAGGGAGTTTGACTTGGAGCTTATAGCTTACGTTTTACGTCGGAGGGCGCGGTGGTCCTGGGGTAGAACATCGGCTTCCGACGCAAGATGTCTGTGTTTCGAGCCCTGGCGATTTCGCTCCCTACCATAGCTTGCTATGCTCCCTACTCGTTGAGTCGGTGTCAATTTAATGTGACCAACGGAGACAGGAATAATGGTACCCCCACCTTGTCTTGTGTTTGGCAGCACATACAATTGTTAGACGTCAGCCTTAGGGTCCGTCCACAATATTATAGCCTATATAGTTCTGATGTTGGACATTAAACCAAATCAACAACAACACCAATAACGTCTTACTTCAACACGTTGCATTATATAGGGTAGACGGGTCTTAACACTAACGTATGACAACTTTACGAATTGCCAAACATTATTCTGACACCGACCCAAAAAACTTTTAACCGACCGTTGGTTTCTCTTCCAGTTAAACGCCTTCTATACCTCATATACGGTGACGGAACTGCAGAGCAGGACACCTGGTTTAGTAGTAAGTGTGTCGATAGATGCTCCGAACTGATGAGCAGGATATCTTTGGTTCGAGTCTCTGCTGTGGTCTATATCTTCATATAATTATGTGATTTACATAATATATATCGGATATACACGGCATGACTGGCAGTCAGGATTCGCGTGGCCGAACTCTATGGATCAAAGTTAGTTAGGCAGGGATATAATATTGTGCTGGAGGACCCCCCCCCCCCAAAAAAAAAAACAGCTGCGAACAAAAGATGATTAAAAAAACGACTCTATTTAAATCATTTCAGCTCACGTCCTTCGCTTTTTTATATGGAAAAATATAGATGTCTTACAGATATAATTATACACGATTTTTGATGATGGAAGTTTGATCTGATTGCGGTTGTATATGATTACTAATGTGATCGCCAGAGACAGGACTCATCGGCCCCGCCGTGTGTGGCAGCACGTCAAATTTTAAGACGTGAGTCTTGGGGACCCGTTCTAAATATAGCCTTTATAGTGCTGACGTTTAACATTAAACCAACTCGGCTCAACTCTGTATAATTATGATAACACCACGAAGTGGCAGATACCACCGACGTGATAATTATTATCAGAGACTGTACTGTACAGTCTGACATTATTAAATATGTGCGTGGGAGGCAAGTCGATAGCATTACCCAGCAATAACCTGCATCAGCTTTGAGGAGATGCGTGCGTCAAAGCTTTTCCTGCTGTGAATTATCGGGTTTGTCTTGTTTTAGTGGGTTTTTTTTATGTATCTGTCTGTCTGTCTGTCTGTCTGTCTATCTATCTATCTATCTATCTATCTATCTGTCAAGCTGGTAACATTATTCTGACACCGACCCAAGCAGTGAGGACGAAACCGTACTTTAAAGTTTTGACCGACCGTGGGTTTCTCTTCCAGTTTAACGCCTTCTATACCTCAAGAAAGATCGTATACGGTGACGGAACTCCAGAGCAGGACACCTGGGCCTAATAGTAAGTGTCTGTACTTCTGGTGGAGTTGGTGTCAGACCCGGTAGAATTAGACAGGCTGAAACTGGTGACATGGTATCCTCGCACTGCATCTTGAGGGGGAGCACTTAAACTTGTTAGACGTGTGTTTGTGACCCGTCCACAGTAAAGCCTTCCTAGCAGTAATTGGTTGGGTCGGTTTAGTATAATATGACCAACTGGTATCCCCGCACTGTCTATGTGTACCAACACGTAAAATCGATAGACGCTTGTCTAGGGAACCGTCCACAATGTAGCCCGTATTGTGCTGACATTGTACGTTAAGCAACAACACTAAAAGTCTCTGTGTGGCAGCAGGTAAAAATGTCAGACGTTTGTCTTGGGACCCATCCACAGTCTCTTCACTCAATTGCCTGTTCAGGGACATGTTTTACCAGTGCTTCAATCTGTTATCTCCTTCTGTCTGGTGGCATGGCGTCAGACTGCTCAGTCGATAGATGCTCCGAACTGATGAGCAGGATGTCTTTGGTTCGAGTGTCTGCTGTGGTCTATATCTTCATATAATTATGTGATTGACATAATATATATCGGATATACACGGCATGACTGGCAGTCAGGATTCGCGTGGCCGAACTCTATGGATCAAAGTTAGTTAGGCGGGGATATAATAGTGTGCTGGAGGACCTCCCACCCAAAAAAAGAAAAAACCAAACAAAAAACAAAACAAGCAAAAAAACAAACAAAGGAAAAACATAACCCCTCTCCCCCAACAAAACAGCTACCAACAAAAGATGATTTTAAAAAAACGACTCTATTTAAATCATTTCAGCTCACGTCCTTCGCTTTTTTATATGGAAAAATATAGATGTCTTACAGATATAATTATACACGATTTTTGATGATGAAAGTTTGATCTGATTGCGGTTGTATATGATTACTAATGTGACCACCAGAGACAAGACTCATCGGCCCCGCCGTGTGTGGCAGCACGTCAAATTTTAAGACGTGAGTCTTGGGGACCCGTTCTAAATATAGCCTTTATAGTGCTGACGTTTAACATTAAACCAACTCGGCTCAACTCTGTATAATTATGATAACACCACGAAGTGGCAGATACCACCGACATGATAATTATTATCAGAGACTGTACTGTACAGTCTGACATTATTAAGTCTGTGCGTGGGAGGCAAGTCGATAGCATTACCCAGCAATAACCTGCATCATCTTTGAGGAGATGCGTGCGTCAAAGCTTTTCCTGCTGTGAATTATCGTGCTTGTCTTGTTTTAGTGGGTTTTTTTTATGTATCTGTCTGTCTGTCTGTCTGTCTGTCTATCTATCTATCTATCTATCTATCTATCTATCCATCCATCCATCCATCCATCCATCCATCCATCCATCCATCCATCCATCCATCCATCCATCTATCTATAAGTGCACGCGGGCATGCGTTCTAGTGTGGAGGTGGTGTACTGTAGTCCGTTCTGGTCGAAGAAATATCTCTCTGTGTCACTCTCTCTCTCTCTCTCTCTCTCTCTCTCTCTCTCTCTCTCTCTCTCTCTCTCTCCCTCTCTCTTCGTACGTATGACCAACCCCAGAGTAGCTTACAATGTCTTTACTTACAAAACAAACACAATATCACTGTTATTTAATCATGCATCAACAATTACCAATACAAAACCAATTCTACCATGGAAAAAAAGATATGTTACTAATAAAAAAAAATCAATTTTAAACGATCAAGATTTGGATCGAAAAAACGGATAGGTTTATTTATTTACACAAGCTACCTAGAGACGCACGAGAAGAACATTAAGTGCTGTTAATTAGACAGTAGAAATCAATAGCCATTAACACTCTCAATCTCATAGCTTAGCGAGAACAGTTGTGAAAAGTGGAAAAGGTTTTGCGTTACGGTTTGATTTTCTATAATTTTTGTTTTTAAATTACGGGTTAGATATGGTTTCGCCACGCTGAGGGACTCTACTCTGTGTCTGGTCAAAAGATTACGGTACCAACACTCTACCACTTGCGCCAGTTCGCCCCCGACATGGGTGGAGGGGGGGGGGGTTGGGGGGAGAAAAAAAAAAAGAGGGAAGGTGGAAGAGGGAGAGAGGAGAGAGAGAGAGAGAGAGAGAGAGAGAGAGAGAGAGAGAGAGAGAGAGAGAGAGAGAGAGAGAGAGAGAGAGAGAGAGAGAGAGAGGGAGAGAGAAGGGAGGAGGGGAAGAGTTAAGTTGAGTGTGTTTAACGCCCAGCACCAACACTATATAGGATGTACTGTAGACGGGCTCCAAGACTGACGTCTTACAATTTTGTGTGTGCTGCCACACACGAGACAGGTCATATTATACTGACACCGACCCAACCAGTTACGATGGAAGAAATTTAACAAATATATCTGCCGATCGTGGACTTCGAACCACGGACCTCGCGATCTGGAGACCAACGCTCTACCATTTGAGCCTGTGAGAGGTAAAGAGCGAGAGAGATATCAATAGAGAGAGAGAGGGAAGAGAGAGAGAGAAAGAAAATTAGCCATTGCTAACTGTACATCAAGTCAAGCTATTCTTTCAAGACACGAAACGTCGCTGTATACATTGATTCATTCATTTTAAATTAAAATATATCGCCACAGCCAGACTGAAATATGTATTTTTCTCCTCTTTTGTTTGGTTAAAATTTGAACGTGAATTCTTAGACGAAATACCGATATACTTACGCGACAGATGGTGTGAAAACAGCCCTCGCTGTTAGTTGTTAGTTGTTGTTTAGATTGATTTTGAGTTTCTGTTTAAATACTCACACAGTCAGAATGGCGATGTTGATTTTTTTTTTCAATTGTCAAACGTCGAGATAATAATTATGGATTATTTTGCTTAACAAAAAAGAAAAACCCAACATTTTGTTTGTCATTAAAAATCCATTTTTCTTGAGCTTTGACAACTTTCGAAGATTGAGAAGGGGGGGGGGGGGGGGGGGGGTGTTTTTTTTTTTGGGGGGTGAGGAGGGGGGGGGGGGGGGGGTTGTGATTTTTCTATTTCCTGTGCGAGTTAGATGAATCACGCGAGTGTTTTAAATCGAGTCAAAGTAAGTGAGGATTAAAATGCATGTATGAAGAGTCTTTACACATTTTTTAAGACCGAGTCGAAAGTCTTGTTGTCCCAGCATGTAACGCGATCATATGTTAGTAGTGGCGCCCGTCCGCAGTATGGTCTACGTTGATGACGCTGGACGTTAAGAAATCAACGAACCATCTAACCCAATATATTTTTTCGTACTGCCAAACATAGACAGTGCAGGGATACCATGACTTCTGTCTCAGCTGGTCACATTATATTTTCACCAACCCAACTAGCAGGCATGTGGATCGGTATGTACAGTGCCTCGGGGGATTAACTGACGCACGTTGTAGAGCCTTGATCTATCGATCAGGAGGTCCCTGGTTCGAAACCCACGATCGGTCCAATCCGATTTGTTTGATTTCGTCTCCTGATGACTGGTCATTCCATGACCCCCGACTGGTTGGGTCAGTGTCAGTATAATGTGACCGACAGAGACAAGAATTAAGGTCTCCCCTCTTCTGTCTCGTGTGTGACAGCACAACATTGTTAGACATTAGTCCTGGGGTCCTTTCACGATTTAATCTATACATTTATGTTGTTGGGCGCTAAGCAACAAACTCAAACCGGTGGATAGGCATTGTGCATGGGTATCTACAGTGCGTCCTTCCATGAACCCCTCGCCCACATCCCCACTGCTCTCCTGCTTTAGTTCTTTACTTTCCGGCTGTGTAATCCACAGTCCACGCATGTAACACTGCGGGATCAATTGTTTGTGTATCGGCTCAAACAGATTGTCCACATCACGTTAGGCTAATCTCTGGACAGTCTTTTTGAAGCGGTATACGGCCTTTCATTGGTCTTGTGTTGTCTATCGTGTATGGCACGCCTTGAGGATTGTACCTTGCAAAGGGGAGGGGGGAGAGTGAGAGAGAGAAAGAGAGAGAGAGAGAGCGTGAGAGAGAAAGGGAGACAGAGACAGAGACACAGTGAGACAGGAGACATGAGAGAGAGATGTATAATTTGACTAAAGATGTTATGTAATACTATGAATGTGACCCCCTGAGACACAAGTCCTATGATTTTCCACTGTCTCTGTGTGAGCCGAATTAAAACTTGTCAGATGTAAAACTTGGGACTCGTCCGCGTTTATTATGCCTATTTTTTTACAGTGGACGTTAAGAACACATCAAACCAACCACACTGAATATGTGTACAAATAATAGTATATGATAAAGTAGTTACTAAAGTACCGTTCTGGAGCTCATTGTCCTTTATTTCAAGTTTGTAACTGATTTATCATATATATTTTTTAAACAGAATGCCCAGAAAAGGCGTTTCGGTTTTTTTTGTTTTTTGTTTGTTTGTTTGTTTAAATTTGTACACGTTTATGATGGTATGTTGGGTTGGCAGTTCTTGGGAAAAAAACCAGACCTAATGGGTGCGATTATGTCATCCGCTATCGCTGTGTGGATCACAAGTCTGTGAAAATCTTACACGGCGACAGGACACCAACGAAATATCTCCGGTCATGTTTTAGTTATATTGACACCCGAGCCGCAGCCTTGCAAAGGGGTCGGCCTGCACATAACTGTTATGGCCATATGTACAAAGTAAACACTGAATGATAAAGGTCACAAACTAGTGTGCATACCAGTCTACCACAGGTATATAGAATTGTCTTCTTTTCTTCTGTGGTACCTAGAACGTTTTCGGCTGCCGATTGACATTTCGATTTGGCTGCGTGACGTCATCAAACAATGGCCAACTGGGTCCGTTGCCAATTGGGCCTACTTGAAATGTGTTATCATTTATGCATACACGTTCATTGATATGCACAGTGCACTATTCATTAAAGTTTCACTGTGCAATGTTTTGGCATATATTTGTTACTCATATTATTAAATTGTTATTGTCACTATTTCTACCAATCGATGGATAATTTTTGTGAGCAGGACTGGTAATACAATAGTTTCCCCTAGCAGATCAAAGGTTATATATGTATATATAATGTATATGTTTATCATTTAGTTCTAGACATGCCTTCATGGCTCCCACTGACTGTCTGTGTCTCTTTCTGTTTATATGTCTGTAATTCTGTCTATAACTCTCTCTCTCTCTCTCTCTCTCTCTCTCTCTCTCTCTCTCCATTTTTATCTCTCTTTGACTATTTATCTATCTATCCATCTATCTATCTATCTATCTCTCTCTCTCTCTCTCTCTCTCTCTATCTCTCTCTCTCACTTTTTCTATCGCTCTCAACCATTCCCTCCGAATGTATACATGTTCTTACCAATAAACAAAAACAAAACAAAAAACAAATTAAAAATAAATCAACAGGACACAAAAAACCAACAGAAACCTTTCTGCAACAGTGTTATGCGTAACAATTAACCTATTGTTGGTTTCTTTCGGCTCTACCGGCTTCTTTGTTTTGTGTGTGCTTTGTTTTGTTTTTCCCCCCCCCCCCTCTTCTCTCTCTCTCTCTCTCTCTCTCTCTCTCTCTCTCTCTCTCTCTCTCTCTCTCTCACACACACACACACACTTACACACACACACTCTCTCTCACCCCACACTCTTGGGACTGGTCCACCAGCTTAGCTGCGATGTTATTGTTAAGAATCCAAGCAAACTGAAATCATGGTACCAGAGGTGTGTACTTTTTCAAAGTCTCTGGTGATATGGTGTTCTTTGAGTAATAAATTATATAAAAATATTAAAAACAAAACAAAACAAAAACCGAAAAAAAAAACTCAATGGTAGGTCAGTAGATTTTAAATATTTCAATAACAGTTTCTCTCGTGCCTATCTGAGTGTTTTGTTGTTTTTTCCGTCCCTCCCCAGACTGACACGGTACCTGAGGTAGTCGCTCCTGTGGCGGGCGCCAGTTCTCCCCACAGTGATGGCAAGTCTGGCCTTCCGGAGGCGGGGGGAGGAGACTCCAGGTGGGTCCACTTGTGTGTGTGTATGTGTGTGTGTGGGGCGGGCTCAGCGGGGGTGGGTGTTTGTGGGGGGGGGGGGGGGGGGGGTCTGTGTCTCTTGCGGGTGTCTGTATCTATGTGTATATTGTGGAGGTAAAGGTAAAAGATCAATTTATTGATTGAGTTTGGAAATTTCTTTTGGACATTGCAAATACAGATGTATTAATTTTACACATAGATCACCTTTTATACAAAATGCACATATGATCGTGGTTTTGTTGTTTTTTTAGTATGAAAAATACGTACGTAGATAAAATTGGCACTCGCACATACTTCACCTATATGCATGATAATTGACTCGAAGGATAATATTACGTATTTAATTATCATACATTGTTGTTATTGTTGTTTCTACTTTGTTTCTATTACTCACCTTCACTCTGCTTAACATCGATACTGAAACACGAAACTATTCCTATGCAATCTCTATAAACAAAAGAATAGCAGAGAGAATGCATTTGCTGCACTGTTACAGTACATGTAGTACATGTACTACCATTTGAATGATATTGATCGAACTATGGTCATAGACCAAAACACATTATAACACTCAAACGCTTCAGCCACCTATGTATCTCATTTTGGTAGCTCTCAGTATTCAGATCTAAGGTACTCATAACGATGAATAGCACTGAACAGCACTTGATAGCACATCATGCTCTGGGAACAAGTCCCTGGGAGGATTAATGGTTTCAGTCAGTTGGTAGTCCACCAACTGCCGCATGTTTAGTATCCTTAGTGTAATATTTACAGCTGTACCGTCAGTTAATGTTAGAATACTGCTAGCACCTAGACTGCCGGTGTCACATCACCACACGAGCAGTTAGGCCGTTTAAATTACGATCATGTTTACTGCAATCATAGTCTTTATTGCAATTAGCACCATACTTTTTGTTATTAGTCTTTCTTCCATTTATATTATCACCTCTATCACCAACAAATTATCGTTATCGTGATCATCATCATCATCATCATCATCATCATCATCATCATCATCATCATCATCATCATCATCATCATCATCATCATCATAAGAAAAGAGAAGATAAGATATAACTTTATTTGTCCTTTAAAGGCACATTTGATGGTCCGTATATGCAGCATAACAAAACAGTATAGACAGTTACGACATGAGTCATTACAAATATCGATACTCATCACAGCATCAATAATAATAATAATAACAATAATAACAACGATAACAATAGTCATAATAACAATTATTATCAGTATTATTATTTAAAGAATAATAGTAGCTTGCATAGCAGCTTGGTCTGAGATAGAAAAATTGTATTACATTTTTTTTTTTACAAACGTTTAAGTGCTCTAGGCAAAAACGAACTTTTGTATCTTTCAAGTCTACATTGTAAGGCTCTTGGCCTCCCTGAGCGCTCAGAAAAACTATAATGTTGGCTATAAAGAGGGCGGTTTTTATCTTTTAAAATTGAAATAATATTAATTTGACATTTACATAAGTATAGCATATCTACATGGGGGAAATATTCTACGGGGTTCACAAACTTTAATACATTTGGAGATAATTTTGTCTACTTTACATGTTTTTGATGCATTTGGATTTCCGTTCCAACAGACCAGAGCGAAACACATCACACTCTCAATGACTGATTTATAAAAAAGACACATTAATTTCTTATCGACATGAAATGAGTTGAGTTTCCTTAAAAAGTAGAGACGAGTATTTAACCATCATCATCATCATCATCATCATCATCATCATCATCATCATCATCATCATCATCATCATCATCATCATCATCATCATCATCATCATCATAACACCACCACCATCATCAATATCAACACAACACCACCATCATCATCATCATCATCGTCATCATCATATCATCATAATGGTCATCACCGCCATCAAGATATTCCTCATCATCATGATCACTATCTCTATCATGATCATCATAATTATTATCAACATCGCAAAGATCAGCAGCCTATGTTAACACTATTATATCATCTATCTTACCATTTCGATTTGTTTATGTCGTTCCAGTTCCCAATCCCAGACTGGCCAACAGAAAGGCCCGGCGGATGGGAGCTCGTCTGGGCAGGACGATCTTGCCACAACTGACCAGTCAAAGTCCAGCGAGTTCGCTGGGCAGGGTGACCAGACAGTTGTCAAGATGGTCCAGGTCACGGCGCCATCATCAGCCGATGCTGCAGGTGGTGGGGACACTGCGGGGCTGAGGAAGGATGGAGATGGTGATGGGAGGTCTGCTGCACTGGAGGAGAATCAAAGAACCATGTAAGGGAGGGAGGGAGGGAGTTGAGGGTTTGGGGAGAGAGAAGGGCTAGGGTGGGGCTGAGGAAGGATGAACTCTGTGTCAGGTCAACATGTAATGGAGGGGCTCGTATGGAGGAGAATCAAAGAAACTTGTGAGGACGGGAGTAGAGAGTTTAAGAGGGTGTGAGAGAGAAATGTTGTGGGTAGAGAGAGAGAGAAGAGAGAGAGAGAGAGAGAGAGAGAGAGAGAGAGAGAGAGAGAGAGAGAGAGAGAGAGAGAGAGAGAGAGAGAGAGAGAGAGAGAGAGAGAGAGGGGGGGGAGACTGGGACTGAGGAAGGAGGTCGTGTCACGCAAGTCGGAGATGGAATGACTCGTGTGGTGGAGAAACAAAGAAGAGGGGCAAGGTGGGAGACAGGTGGTGACCAGACTGGAGCTAGGGATGGGTGGGGATGTTGCCAAACCAGCTGATCGTGGAGAGACTGCTGTGAAGGAGAATAAACAAGATGGGGGGTTAGCTGGCTCAAGTGGTAGAGTTGCTTCAAATCCAAGATCTGGCATATTTAAGGACAGGAAGCTAAGTGGTAGTTCTCTTGAATGATGACCAGTTGCTTTGATGTTCAAATCTCACATTATTGTGTCTGATCATTGTATAGGGGTCTTTAAAAAAACTAGCGATGCTGAACTTTTTGGAGATAGATAGTAGTTTGAGTCTGTATGTATATTGTGATACATTTTGTGAGGCGACATAAAAAAGGTTCTTAGCAAGTTCTATCTGCAGTTTTGGTAAAACTAGAGATAACAGCACAATAAGTTTCTATCTATACAGAAGAGTTATTAAAAAAAAAACTGTAGAGATTGGGAGTCTGGTCACAGAATTAAAAAAACATGAGGACCAAAGGTTTAGTCATTAATCTGTAATAGGCCAAACTTTGGACTGCATTTTTCTCAAACGTGCAAAGAGTAGATGGAGCCATTTTAATACCACCTAGCAATTTATAGATTACAAAAACCTGGGTTTCTCAAGATTGCATCCTAGATATTCAGACTAAGCCTCCATAGTTATACTGCCTTGTTCAATACCTTTATTAATATGCACAATTTTTCTAAATGTTATATATACATGTATGTACAATATTTTCATGCCAGCGACTCGAGCCAATCCACGGCAAAAGTCGTGACGGCAGTGCCTGACCTCAGCCAAATACCGCAGGCGATTGATCCCAGTATGATCGGCAAAGGGGAACAACCGCCAAACCTTCCACCGGGCGTCGGGGGTATGGCTATGGAGCCAGCATTCAGTGGAGAAACAAAAACTGGCGAGCAAGTCAGGTAAGTGACCCCAAAAATGTAATATCATGTGGATGGGGTTATATTCCATGAAGATGGTTGTTTGTTTTCAGGAGTACTAGTCAATCAGAATCAGAAACAATTTGTTTCATATGAAATGAAAATTTTCAATAAAGAACAGTTTTACTGTATTAATATGGTTCTAGATCAAGTCTTATATAAGCGACATGTGCCTGATTCACCCTGGTTGTGGCACATTCAACAACTTAATATTCTAGGTTAATTTACCACTGGTATCCTGAGATAATACTGTCCACAATTTATAGCCTATATAGCGCTGATGTTGGACCTTAAAGCAACTCAACCCCCACCCCTCCAGATAATAAGTTCTAAAAACAGTAGTTTGCTCAGGTGCTTCATAAAAACTCAAGGATGCTAAGATGAAACAAAAAGATACCCATGCCCCCATTCCGCCAACCCCAATTCTACATTAGTTGCTTTCAAATAAAAACTTTGCCAATTTCGCATATCAATTTCTTTGTTAGATCAGTACATGTTAAAATGAAAATGTTGCGGATTCATTTTTAGCTTGTTAAAGAAAGGCATAGTAGCATTTGTACTCCTTACACAAGAATTTTTTTTGAAAGTTATGTCAAAAGAGCTAAAAGAAAATATCAAGCAAATCATTATGACAACTCATTGACAATATGGTGTACGATCTTGTGTGTGGCTGCATTATTTATTAATTATCCTTAGCCTATAATGTGCTAACATTGGGTGTTTATCAGCTAATTCAATTCAATTCTGTGTGACTCCGCCAGGTCGGCAGAGGGTGATACCCCAGCTCCATCAGACGAGGGTCAGAATCCTGCTGCCAGTGGCGAGGGCGAGGGCGATCTGCCCACGTTCGACAAGTGGTCAGCCAAGTACATCGCCGAGCAGGAGAAGCAGAAGATAGAGCAAGGTGGGTGCACCCTGACACACTAGTGTGTATCTTTTTTTTGCTTTAACTTTTTAGAAAATGTGAGCAGAAGAAAAAGATAGAATCAGGTCAAGCACAATAGTTTCTTTTTTCTTTAACTTTCTAGAACAGGTGAGGAGAAGCAGAACATAAAGCAAGGTGGGTGGTGCACATAAACACAATAGTGTTGTTGTTTTTCTTTAGCTTTCTAGAAAATGTAATGAACCTACAGGGTTAAACATCATGCCACACACTTGCTTTGCTCGTTGGTATGCTCTTGTGCCAGTGCATCTTTGTGCAACAGATCGATAGAGTAACCGTGATTTTGCCAGAAATGCTCATGATATAGCACGATTTTTAGAGTTTTTTGAAAGTTCATGTCTTTAGAAACAATAAAGATAAAATAAAATTTTCTGCAGTTTTGAGAACTTGAGCTGTTTGTCTTACAAATAAAGAGTGTATGCTCAACACTTACATGTAAGCTATTTGACTCCTTTGAGTTATCTTTCTAGAAAATTTGAGGAAAAGCAGAGGATAGAGCAAGGTTGGTTTACAAAAACACAATAGTGGTACGTTTCCTTTTTTTTTTTATTCTCACATTTAACTTTGTAGAAGATGTGAGTAAACCAGCAGGGTTAGTCATTTTTGGGGGCAAACTGGTAGTGGTACAGCATTGATATCTGGTTGAAAACCCAAGATCAACCAAAAATTGATTTGTCCAATTTCATTTCCTACTGGTTGGGTCAGTATCAGTATAATGTGACTAGCTGAGACAGGAGTCCAGGTCTTCTTGCACTCTTTTGTGCGTCAAACTTTAGTCTTGGAGCCGGTCCACAATATAACTTATTATAGTTCAGCAACCAACAACTTAGCTCAACTCAACTCCCCTTCACCCACAGAGCTTGAGCAGGTAGTGAAGCCTGGAGCCCAGGTCCCCCAGAAAAAACTCCGGCAGAACTTTGCTGCGGAAAGCTGCGGTGCTAAAGTCGTGTCGAGCAACGCGGAGGCTGAGAACGTCAACTTCCTGCTCAACGGAAACCCTG
The DNA here is from genome assembly GCA_003991915.1 of Elysia chlorotica. Taxonomy (NCBI): domain Eukaryota; kingdom Metazoa; phylum Mollusca; class Gastropoda; family Plakobranchidae; genus Elysia; species Elysia chlorotica. The sequence goes on from RQTK01000386.1 coordinate 98,361, forward strand.
ACGAGTACATGATCAGTCCGTGCAAGGCCAAGAAATGGTGGGCTTTTCTTCTTTCTTTTTGAATTTGACATAATGGTTTTGCTGATTAAGGGCTATTTTTAGCCCCAGTTTCACCAATGGTCAAGTCTTGATTCGGAGACTGTTTTCACCTTATGATACATGGAGTATGGAGTGATATAAATGATATTGTAAAAGTCATGATAAAAAAATTAAATGTTGTTATTAGTAGTGAAGACTCTAAGCCAAATGATAACACAGATGAGAAGTTTTTGCAATCATGATAAGGATCTAAACTGTCCACTTTCCCAGAATTAAATCTAAGTCTAGAAGAGCAAAATGGATTCTGCAATTAGTGGGATTATGTGGTAGGATAAGTGTTTAGCTTGTATTTATACGTTTTGCCATATTTCTATTTATATGCTCATTTCTCTGTCTGGTTTGTGTGTGTGTGTGATCCTCCAGATTTGTGGTGGAGCTTTCACATTGTTTTTGATAAATAATGTAAACTGGTTCAATAACCTTGGCTCTGATTTCTATTGATATGTTTGTTTCTCTCTCTCTCTTTCTTTCCCTCTGTGTGTGTGTGTTGTAACCCTGCAGGTTTGTGGTTGAGCTGTGTGAGCCACTGCAGATTCACAAGGTGGAGCTCGGAACCCTGGAGCTGTTCTCCTCCCCACCAAAGTCGTTTCGTGTGGCGTCCAGTCAGAGGTGAGATGTCTTGTCAGGCCTGTACTACAACAAAGGAAAAGATGGTATAAACCCTTGAGGGAAAAATAAAGTGATTCCACTTTGTTAGAAAGCAGAAGCAAAAGCGTCATTGTGCGATCTTGCAGTAGATCTAAATGTTTTTCTATTTCTGCACTTCATGGCTAACTTGAACTGTAATTTAATTTAATTTGTTCCAACTACGCTCCAAACACTTGGTGAATTCACACGCCTAATAGTTTCTATTTTGCTAAGAGGAAAATAAAAAATTGAAAAAAATAGCATTACCTCAAGGTGTTATAGACAGAAATAATCTAATAATTTTTATGAGGTTATACATTTTTTGCAGTTCTAATAATTATACTGATGTTACACATTTTTTGCAGAGAGATTAAAAGTTTTCTCCTCGTTCCTTTTTTCCTCCTTTAACATTAAGGAAATAAAGAGCGCGAGAAATAGTAGTTATTTCTTTGAATATGATGAATTCCAGCTAGATCTTGTTCAAGAAAAATGCCAAAAGATCTTCCTCCTGCTATAGGGCGTTGAAGAAGCTAAATTAATCAGAAGCTGATCTCTGTCTTTCAGAAATGTATAATATCTTGATTCGCTTGTACATATTAGACCTTTTACATGATTATGTGAAATAATTATGATGAACCTTGTCACATCTCATCTCACGACTCAACGCCTATTCCTTGTGTTTGCACTATTTTGGGGAATTTAGAAATAAATAATTATTGAAGTAAAAGCTTTGATATTTATATTATTTTAAAATAATAAGTTCAATCAATAAAAAATTGTGCTAGCTATAGCACAAAAATTAGTTTTAGAGGCATGGTCGGAAAGAATATTGATCTTTACTTACAAGCTGGCATCACTGTATAAAAACTTGAGCTCAGGTGTTGTGACCATGATGTCTTCAGATAGTTGCTACTAGTTTACTGTATTAACTAGTTTAAGACATCCTGGACGCAATATAGCTGTTAATGTTCTTGACGTGCAGTAAATACAAAACTCAACTCAAATTGAGCTCAGTGGCCGTCAACTTGAGCTTGATAGTCGTTATGATTAGTGAACGATCTAAAGTCTCAACATGTACAATACTAAAGCTGTGCTATTACAGCTGTAGTAATGGCTATATTGTGCCTATGATATCTTTTAGATAGTTATTACTAGTTTACTGTATTAACATCATGGGCACAACATAGCCATTACTGTTCTTGATGTGCAGTAAATACGAATTCAACTCAACTCAACCCCTGTAATAAAGCCAGGCCCCCTTTCAACTGCCGCAGGTTTCCAACCAAGGACTGGACTCAGATTGGTCAGTTTGAGATGACGGGCGACCGATCTGTGCAGGCGTTCCACACCCAGGTGCGGGATGAGTTTGTCAAGTTTGTCCGCGTGGAGATGCTGGAGCACCATGGGAAGGAGCACTACTGCCCCCTGACCACGCTCAGGTAGGGATTTGTCACAGTGTTACTTGGAAGCTGGTTAATTTTTGTCTTTTTGTTCTAGCAGAAGGTCTCATAAGCTGAAATTGCCCTGTAAAGGCCATTCTACATTACATCACCATGCTAGGATTATGGCATAAGTGACACTATCCCATAATGCAAATAATATATCATTGTAAAGGTGAAAATGTGATTTTTTTAACTAAACTTTCAGATTAAAAAGTGCTCATAGGTTTTTGTGTATCTTATTATGACATATGTTCAATTTGAAGCAGAAATAAGGGAATAATGATTATCTCAAAATAGGGAATATGACTTCCCAAATTATAGCGCAGTGACAATAAAACAAGCGGTAATTCATGCATTGCAATGGTGTGTGACCTAATTATCATCCGTCTAAAGAAGTATCAATGTAAGTGATCTGTGTAGAAAACTCTATAAAAGCCAAAACTGCTAAACTTACTCGAGAATCATAATGTTGTGTTGCATTGAGGCTGCGGTAAAGAATGATGTCTAAATCAATCTAAGAATTTCCTCAACCATCACATTTTGTGCAAACTAATCCATCTATATATCTCTATCCCTCTTTGTGTGTGTGCGTGTATGTGTGCAGGGTTCTGGGCATAGACATGGCGCTGGATGATGACGAGGACTCTGCTGATGCCGATGGTGAGACAAACATTTTTGATTCATCTTCTCCTCTAGTATATGTATATAATTATATGGTTTAAAAGATTCAAGATTGTGAAAACCATAGAGAGAAAGCTATCAATAACATTGAAACCCGCTATAAAAATAAATAAACGCCACGTCAATCACACTTTTCTCAAAACAGCAGACATAACACCTAACCCTAATTGTAGGTCATCTTTTTGTATTTGTTTTCACATGTCGTGGTATTCCCGTGGGCCTCCACTTGTGAAAAACTCAAAAAGGATTTTTGAGGAATACATAGAACTGTAAAGGAGGAATACATAAAATTGCCAAGAAAAATTCCCATTTTAAGTATAATAATTTAATCAATTTAATTCCCAATGTACGATTAAGATCAACCTTTTCCTTTCGCGCTGCACACATGCTGTGCACATTGATATGCTCTTATGCTAGCACCTCATTGTATTGATCTGCACACCTGTCATTTAGAAATAACCAAAATCAAAGCTTTTTTTTTATATTTTATAAATTTTTTAAAGATTCCTGCAAATAGTGTGCACATAAGTAATAGGCCTTAAATCATGCAATGTGAAAAGGTTATGTTTTTTTCTTTATTTCGAGAGTTTGAAATCGTTGTTTCAGCTCATGATGCAGATCATGGGGATAGCGATGGAGAGAAGGAAGATGGAATGAGTCTCTTCAACAGAGCTAGAGGTTGGTGCTGCTGTTGTTGTTGTTTCTGTTATTATTGTTGTTGTTGTTGTTGCTGATGTTGTTGTCATTGTTTTCATCAATATTTTTATTGCTGTCTTCTCTATAATGTTATCTATCCAGTGAAGTTTTGACCTTTGCCTTTCTTCCCACTGCTACATTAAGAAAATGTTTAGTACTATGTCTTCTTTTTTATTCTGCATATTTTTATAAAAAGATAAATAGTAGTTTTATTATATTTACATGTCTATAAATGTCACTTTATGTTTTTTCTGTGTGCAAGACAATGGTGCTTAATTTCTCATTGACATTAATGAAGTTTTTATATATTCTGTACATGATGCTACATGATTGTACCTGCAGTGTTGTGTATGCTCATTACCATTTATCATAGAAACGGTTCACCTCTGATGTCATTAGTTTGGCTTCTTCTGTCAATGTGTGTGTGTGTATGTGTATATATATAATGTGATACAATTACAGTTATGTATCAGCCTTAGAAATTAAAATAAGTTAAACAAAACGAAATGAAACAAGATATTTTAGGCTTTTTTTTTGTCTTTTTTTCTCTCCAATTTTTTTTATGTAGTCTGTAAAGAAAATTTGTTAATGAATGTTTGTTTACTTTCTTCTTGTGTTTGTCCCCCCTCAGAAACGGTTGTGAGACTGGTTGAGAAAGTTCTCTACAAGGGAGATAAGGAGGAAGCAGGTGAGAAAAATGTCTTTTATTAATTGCAAACTCTTTCTTTATTTCAACGCAATAAGTTTAGACATATTAAATGAAAGATAAGTTGACGTTTTCATACATGCAAAAAATTTTATTTTATTTTTATTGGTTCAAAGATTTAAAATTCCTTTCATGCTTTGTCATCTTTAGCCATGCTTTGGTTATTTAATTTTAAACAAAACTTAAACTGAAAAAAAATCAGCTGAACTGGCTCAAGTGGTAAAACTTGTTCTTCTGATTAAAAGGTTTGCGGTTCGAATCCCACAATTGATACAAAATTTATTATATTTTATCCCCTGTAACTGATTGGGTTGGTGTCAGTACAATGTGATTGGCTGATAGAGGAGTCTAGGTCTCCCCGCCTTGGCTTGTGTGTGGTAGCACATAAAAGCGTCAGATGTCAGTATTGGGGTCCATCCACAATAAAGCCTATAGTTCTGACGTTGGACGTTAAACCAACTCAACTAATGCCAGCTGAAGAAAATAAGAATGGAAAAAAATACTTAACGAGCAAAATTTTAGAGGAAGCAACAGAGGAAGCAGGTGAAAAATAAGTCTTGTCTTCTTTGCAAGCTCTTTGTTTCCCTAACTGAATCTGGTGCATTTTTGTAGGGTTATTTTTGCCCATCATTTTCCTGTTTGAAAACATGGTTATAGTGATTTAAAGATTCTTTAAGAATCTTCTAACTAGAAACTCCAACCACTGCTGGTCAAGTCCAGCACTGAAATTTCCACCCCATAACTCAACTAGTTCACGACTACTTTGACAATCCTTATTCTACTGTGAATGGCTCTTTATTTTTCTTTATTTTTGCCCTTTTTTCTTCAAATGCATAGATATAAGTATTGAGGTTTTTATAGTATTTTCTAAAAAACCCAACCAATCACTGATGTTACAGCGAAGCATATCAGTTTCCTCCGTATAAGCGTCAATAGCATCCCATTACTTGATCAGGTGCTGAGTGGATCAGCAATACTTTTTTTTTCTATGAAAGGCCCTCTCTTTATTTTCTCCATTAATTTTCCTCCTTTGTTTCACAGATAATGCAACAAAAGTTACAGAAGAAGAGAAACCGAAAGAGCAAGAGACAACACCTTGCCCGATAAAGTGAGCTCAGTTTTGTCTCTTTGAAGATTTTGCACTGTGTTTTGATACAATAAGATATGAGATAGGATAAGATGATACTTTGTCAATCCCTTAAGTGGAAAAAAAAAATGTCATGCCTAAGGAAATTTTGTCAATTTGCAGTTAAAATATAGGAATAAGAAAAATGGATTATGCACATATATGAATAATTATAGAGATAGAGTATATATTTTTTAAATGTTCATAATAAACTTGATTAGAATCGAGATAAATAATAAAAATTCTGAATGTAAATTCAAATCAATATAAAACTAGGTGTAAGAAAGATTGGAAGGTGTACATAGACAGTGTATAATAAGCACCTAAACTGTCACATAACATAATGATTGGGGTCCTGAAAATTGGGATGTTTACCAGTTTCTATATTCTTTCTGCACATACTCATGGTAGAGAATGATAGTTCTCCTCTCTTTTAAGCCAGTCTATGGAGTTCTTCTACATTAAAATTAAATCTTCAAGAGTTGATTTGACTTAGACTAGAAGAAAACACCATAAGGAGCTGAAATGGTCCTATAGGGTCTATTCTAAGTTAAATAAGCAGTCATTGCTTCCTTGTTTAGACAATCTATGGAACTTCTCCTTATATCAGTAGGCAGTTCACAAAATATCCATTGAAATTAAATGAGCAAGGGTTCAGTTTATTTAACTAGAATAAATCACTTTATGCTGGAATGGATCTGTGGAGTTTGTCCTACATTTAATAAGCAGCCACCCGAATGGTAAATTATTATTGTCCGTCTTTATTTTTATTTTCTTATCCTTGAAGAAGAGAGATTGAAATCTTCCTCTGTTTCTGAACAAATCATTATTGTTGACTTTTTTTTTAATGTGCCTCAATCCAGTTCTTGCTAACAACTCAATTCATGTAGTTTTTGAAAGAGGAAATCAAATTGAATAGTTCAGTTTTAATTTTTAACTCATTTTTGCTCATGTATGAGACATGTTGGAAATTATTTAGAGATGGGTATGAATTCTCTTGATATATTTTTTTTGTATAACGGAGCTTCTGGTTTGTTTTTTCCTTTTTCTTTTATTAATCATATGTTTACTGAAATATAAATTATTTTTCTGAATATTTTTTTTTTGATTGTTTGTTGTTTTTTTGTTTCTTTTCTCTGATGCATTGCAAAAGATTTTTGTTTGTTCTCATTTCTCAGAGAGGCTGAGGAGAAAACAACTGCTGCTCCAGAGACCCCTGTTGTCACCCCACCATCAGGTTTGTTGAATCACCTTTATATATTATACAAAGTTAAACGTGCTAAGGTTCAAGCCATTTTTGTTACTTGTAAGATAATCAATAAAAACTGTTTGATTTATTTATTTCTGCTTCAAATTGGATACAAGTTTCTAATAAGATCAAGCAAAACTTACTACATATTTTATCTAAAAGTTTCGTTATGTAAATCTCATTTTCATCTTTACAATACTGTCTTGTGTGTGGCAGCACATAAAATTGTCATACATTAGTCTTGGTCCCACCCACAGCATGATTTATACAGGGCTGACGTTAAACATTAAGCAATCATATCAATATAGGCTCAACTTGTCTCTGTTGTTACTCCAGCTTCAGCAGAGAAAGCGCCACCTGTAGCCTCCCAGGACCCACAAGACCAGCAAGCCGCACCACCGACACCAACGCCACCACCTGTAAATGAGACCGCGACCGAGACTCCGATAATCACCAAGCTTGGGGACACCGAGCAGCTCCCCCTGGCGGAGACAAACCCGGTCGTGGTCAAGCTGGCCCCGGAGGAGGGGGATAACTCCGCCAGCGTGACGCGAACTCACCAGCATCGTCGCTCGGCAAGGCTATCGACCTCCTGCCCCAACAGTCAGTTCCGGTACCTGTTTGCTCCTGTGGCTGACTCAACAACAGGCACGATGCATTCCACGCCCAGGGGGGCAAATAGGAAGGTGAGATCACTTATTGGGGCTGAACTTGCTCAAGTGGTAATGGGAAACCCACGATTGGTAAGAAATGTATGGGACTGACTAAGATGAGAGTCCTCATCTCCCCGCACTGCCTTGTATATGGCAGTACATAAATTGTCAGACGTTAATCCTGGGGACTGTTAACAATATAGGCTAACAGTGCTGATGTTGGACGTTAAGCAACAATATAGGCTAACAGTGCTGATGTTGGACGTTAAGCAATAAAACAAACGAAACAAAAGCAGAATTATCGATGTAGATACCCCTAGATCATCATGGTCACAGTACTGCCAAAACAAAATAGAAAAATGAGTTCATTGTAACTTAAACACTATCAATTGTCTAAGAACACTGTGGGCACCACATAACCCAAGCAAATCGAAAGATGAATTCTTTTATCAATTTAAACACTTAAAGGTACTACTGCTAGTATACTGTATTTATTGTCTTGGACATCTTGGGCACAGTATAGCCAATAATGTGCTGATGTGCCGTAATTACAAACTCTAACTCTTAAATACTTAAACTGCATATTTTGACAACCGTCAATTTTTCAAGAATCCATATTCAAAGCACATGCGTATTTCAACTATCATGAAAACGTATCGGGAATTTGTAAAAATTTTCAGTTAAGTACCATATAATACAGATAATCTATTTATTTTCAGATTTCCCAGCCCATAGTATCTGCAGAGAAAGACAAAGTCATCCACAAACCCAAAGACGGCATAGATAGTGAAAGAAAAGCCGCTGAGCCTGTACTGGCTGAGGAAACAAAACCTCAACCTACAGACGGAGGCCCTGGGGGTTCCAAACCCATCAGCGATGCAGCAGGGACTGAAAATGCACCTGAGGATCTAAAATCAGGGAAAGATTCTCCGATACATCAAGTGGTACCGCCAGTAGAAGAAGGAGCTCAGAAGACAACGGTTTCTGACGTAACGCCCTCAGGCAACAGTCTGACTCAACCAGCATCAGTTGCACCAACAGACGCGGCCTCCACAATCTCCACAGCCCCAGCTGTCGAGCAGAGCGATGCCTTGGGTTTCACAGCTCATGCACCGTCCAGTACAGGTGAAATCAAATCCTTGTATAAGCAACCTTTTTAAAATATTTTATACTGTGTCAACAAATCTAAGCTAACCATAGTCAATATGGCACAGTTAGGGATTTTAACTTTTCCAGTTATTTATAGTCTGTTGTCAAATCTTTATATATGAGACAATTAAGATAATTATTTTAGGCACTAGTTACGTAATTCATGTAATTGATTGTGAATAAAAAGTATGACATTCACTTCTAAGGGTTGATACAATTATGACGATATTATTATATTTATAAATTTTACATATTTATCACTTTCATTTGAAAATGAAACATGACAATATAGATAAGCTTTTTTATGTTCAATGAGTCTAGCAGAAAAAGAAAATTGTTTAATGTGTCTTAACTCAATTTAAAACAAAATTACAATTTTATTTCTTATGGATGGATAGTCTAGACTGATCTAGATTCAAAATCTGAAGAAATGAAAAGAATGGTAGATTAAAAGAAAATAAAAATAAAAAAAAATTATAGTTTTTAATATGTTGACTATTATTATCACAGCCGAGAGCGCCTCCTCACAACTCCACCAGTCTACAGACCCTCCCCTGGAGCCGAGCTCTATGTCTGGCGTGACCAGTGTGGGTCTCGGCGCCAGTTCGGTCAGTTCTTCCACCAGCACACCGACCCTGGACATCAGTCAGACGCCAGTGATGCAGCTACCTACCTCGGACAGCTCTGAGACGGATTTTGTAATGGTAGGCCCAGCACAAATACATATGAGGCAAAAGCAGAAAGACGCTAATAAAAAGGAATTTTTGGCTTTTGGTTAAAATTGCCTCGAGTTCATTGGCGACGTGCACAAAAATATCAGGGGAGTCTTCGTTAGGACTAGATCTATAGATATATCTAGACTTGAACTGTCCCGAGCGGCGCTAGGATTTGCTTCTTGCTCTTCATCATTACTCATCTCGACAACTTTAATATTTGATTTACTATTAGCACCTATATTTTGTTCCATGGTAAGCAGTTGAAGGAATTCAAACGCCATTATGAAGATAGATCTAATAAGAAATCTCTGTAACTCAAACTGGAACTCGTCTAGAAATGCAATGTTTCTGTGGCAATACTGACTAAACGAAGGTTGTTAAAAATATGTGGTTTTCTCTAGCAAAGTGTTACACTATTTCCCGATCCAATAAACCAATGCGGAAATCACTGCAACTGCAAGATCTAGTTACTACGGACGCTTATGAACAACAGATCCGCCAGGGACACATACAATCGCATTAGATCGGAGGGGCTAGATCCCATACGGTCGCATTAGCTTGAAGGGGACTAGATTGCGTTCGGTCGCATTAAATTTTGCCTGATTCACCCTTGTTACTTTAGAAATATCGTCATTGGTCTAATAGAAAGGTGAAGATATGCAATCTTAACATCAGTATATCAATTTGCTTTTTAGACAGTCCTGTGTAGATCTGAGGGGAAAATATTGTATCTGGACTTTTTGTATTTATAGCGATATGCCTCTCAATCTGCACATGTATCTATTTCATGTTGTTGTTGCAAGTAACATGTGCCAATTTTAAAATGAGTGGTAGATTTTTTTTTCAGCAATAGAAATAAACCATCCTTTTTTAAAGATTTTGTATTATTTAAAAAATTACTGAAAACGAAATATGCTATTGCTATATTTATAATATTATGTATTCAGTACCATATAATATCTATGTAGGGATACTCTCGAAGCGATGGTTAGGGCATTCGGCCACCATTTGATTATATCCCTAGCAAATAGACATTTTTTTCTGGGCCCCCTTGTATCACCCAACGCAGAATGGATATCTGAGGCTCTTGAGTGCTGGCGAAGGTGAAGTGTAGCGAGGAAAGAAATGGCAACCTACCTCACAAATGCTGTTTGCCTAGTACGATCAAGAATGGAACTCTTGGTTCCCAAACGCTCTCTCAAGAGCATGGGACCAACTTTGCTTTAGCGTGTTAATTAAGACTTCATCTTGTACCATCCTGCAACAGGTCAATCCGTCCCCTACGACAGCCGACAGTGGTGGTGCTGACAATGTGGTCTCCATGACGACGCAGCCTGTGCTTACTCCGACCAATGAGACACCTGGACAAGAACCGGGTGAAGAATCTCTGAACTCTGGCTCCGTGACGGGCCAGGATCAGAACAAGCAGCCTGCGAGTGACGGGGCTGCAGCAGATTCTCAGGTTGGTCACGGCTGTTATTGCAGAGCATTCTTTCATCATAACTTGGTTAACTTTTATAAACGGAGAAGCGTTTTTTTTACATATTCTATCTATGTAGTATAAACCTTCTCGCAGATTACTCTATGTTTGCACATTTATAATTGGAAAAATAATATTTAAATAATCACATGTTGTCAATTCACAGGAGAATAAACAACATCATCAAAAGCCCACTCAGAGCAACAGTGTCATAAGTAGAATGACGGGTTAGCTTACAACTGGTCGTAAGCCTTGCTATTCGCATATTTTAAGAGGAATGATACACTTACCACTAAGTCTGTGAACCAAAATTATGCTCTCTACATCAGTAAAAACCTTGTTGTAGTTTGCTCAAGGTCTACACATAGTTTGTTTCTTTCAGAAGGCATTCTTTGATTTTGCATGTCACTTCAAGATATTTTTTTTTCTTTTGAAAAGACATTTTGAACATCACATGTTTCCATTTCACAGGGGAACAACAAGAACAATATTAACAACAATAAAGCCCACCTTGGACACACTGTGATAAGTCCAATTTCGTGATGACATGATTTTGAATCAAGTTTTAAGCAAATATCAATGTGATCCCCACCATTTGCCATTTCCCCCACCCCTCCTTCTGTTTGGCCATTCAGGAAGTTAACGGCACCAGGTCTGAGAACGCGAGCAGCCAGGTCAGGCCAGCGAGAATTACGGAACTGACCAAAGTTGGCATGCCCTCGTCCAAGCGCGACGCCTCCATCATGAAGCTCAACAATAGGATTGTCGCCCTCGAACAGAACGTGTCCATGACCAAAAAGTGCGTTCATGTGCATATTTGTGAGGCAACCAGGGAGACTCAGGCATACGTCGCTAATACAAGTTTTGAGTTACAGCCCTCTGAACAATTCGAAATACTATTAATAACTTACTTGTTGCCCTTTTTGCCGTTGGCAATTAGGGCAGCAAGAAATACTATCTATTGACCTGTTATTTTTTTGTTTTTTGTTTTTTGTTTTGTTTTTTTAAATTAAGTTGAATATCTTTGGTTCTATAAATAGTAGAGTCATCATTTTTTTCAGCCGCTTAAAGTGCATCTTTTTTAACACACTCTGAATGACTAAAAAAGTCACATCTCTGACTTGTGCCTGATTCTCCCTGGTTGCCTCACATTTGGACTGTTAAGAGTTTCCTTAATTATGGCTTAACGTATGGAAAGTGATGGAGGCGCTGAAAGCAACACAAGATTGCTAAGTTTGGAGGCGCATGGTTGCCATCGCTACAAAGAATGACATTTGATGGGTGGAAACTTGTTTTAAACAAACTCTAATAAATTCTTCGGCATGTTGCAGTATAATGTGATCGGCTGAGACAAATACAAATATCTCCCAAATATCTCTCTCTCTTTGCATGCAAGCATGTAAAATTTTAACACAATAGTCTTAGAAACCTATCCACAATATAACCTAGTTGCTAGCGATGGATATTTAAAAACTAACTAAGCAAACAAAAACAGACATTTTTCCAATATTGACTTCTTTTTTAATGGATGCATTATCTCCCAAAATAGTAGGCAGTGCAGTTAAGGAAGACTTTATATCAGCAGCCTTTACGATCATAACTTTTATTTATCACTGAACTGTCTCCCAAAATAGTCAGTGCAATGAGGGAATTTTTTATTTCTTTACAAGTATTCTTTTCAGTGAGGACTTTTATTTATCAATGAACTGTCTCCCAAAAATAGTAGGAAGTTCAATTTTGAAAAACAAAATATTTTACAGTACCCTTTCCAATCATAATTTTCATTATCAATGAACTTTCTTATAAAAAGGTAGACAGTAAAATTAGGGAGAAATGTTTTACCAGTACCCTTTCCAATGATAATTAAAAAAAAAAAAAAATCAGCTCCCAAAAAGGTAGCCAATGCAATTAAGGACACTTCTTTTTTACCTGTATCCTTTCTAATGATTACTTTTATATATCAATGAACTAGTGCAATTAACTTTACCAGTATCCTTTGCAATGATAACTTTAATTTATCAATATTAACTATCTCCAAAAATAGTAGGCAGAGCAATATGAGAAAAAACTTTTTTTTAAACCAGCACTCTTTTCAATAATCACTTTTATTTATCAATGAACTATCTCCCAAAATAGTCTGTCAACTTTGTCCCTGGTGATTGGGTCTGGGTCAGTATAATGTGACTGGCTAAAACAGAGTTTTGATATCACCGCACTGTCTCTGTGTGGCAGCAAATAAAGTCTTGGGATCCGTCTACAATATAGTCTATACAGTGCTGCCGTTGGACACAAAGCAACAACAAACAGAAACACAAACACATTTCCCAAGATGGTAGGCAGTGAGACTCTCTATTTAATCAACGAAATCCTTTCTCTCCCCCTGGAACGGCAGATACCTTGAGGAGCTGAGCCGAGCGTTCAAGCAGCAGAACGAGGAGATGATGAAACTGATGAACAAGACGGAGATCCGAATGGCCGGACTGGTGGCCCGGTCTGATGAGAGGGTGAGTGCTGGGGTTCAGATCCCATATGTAAAGGCCTATGAAAATGGCAGTAGAGAAGGAAATTCTCTGCTCCCTTGTGCTGGTTGATTCCTAAATTTGTTTTATACAGGTTAACCTCTTGTGTGACATAATTGAGGGCTAGATTTGCCATACATGATGTACCTGGTATGTGATGCTCTTTTATATTGATATCTTGTTGACCTTGATGGTGAGGCCAAAACTGCCTACAAATTTGAATTTATTGATAAATTTTACTTCCAAATATCGATCTAAATCTTGGTCTAGTGGATCATATGCCACTAATTTCTGACTCCAAGTCCATTTTCTCAACAACAAAAAAACAAAAAGAATTCCCTTAAAAGGAATTTGTAGCCCAGATCGTGGCAGCGCTTAATCACAAAAAAAAAAAAAGGTTTTGTCACTAAAGGGTTAGAGCAGGAGTTTACTTAAAATTAACTTAATGTGCACTCCACTGCATCACATTTAACATTTGCTGGGTTGAGAGGCATATTTTTGTAACTGGATAAAGTTAAAGAGGATGGTTGCAATATTTTGCCTGTAGATGGGCGGGCTTTATTTATTTTCTAATCTCACATCACATATCTCTTGATATCCCTCAGGACCTGTTACAGCAGACGGCGATTGCCATGCTGGACCAGAAGGTCGCCAACCTGACCCAAGTGATTGACCTGATGCAGCTGAAGATGGACACCATGGCCTCTGAGGTGAGTTGCACACTGGTGTTTTATGCATTAGGTCTTATTTAGTCATGTGTTTTGGTCTTAGGTCACAAGTGTTATGTCTTACATCTTGTCTGAAGTTTTGTCTTTGGTTATATGACTTAAGTCTTATTTTTTTTCTCATGTTAATTCTCTATAGAGGAAGGGAGAGAATTCTCTCCCTCTTTCCGGGTTTAACGTCTCCTAGGTTGTTGTTGTTGTTGTTTTTTTGTGCTTCTTTTCTTCTAGGTAAGGTAAGGTAAGTTAAACATTGATCCAGTTTGGAAATTTGTTCTGGGCATAGCCAACGTAGATGGTTTAATTTTACGTGTCAATCACCTTAATACTGAAGTATATAGATGTTTATCTTTAACGATAATTTTCTACCTCCAGCTATGGAGAGGTCAGATCCTGCTTGGCATCCTCCAGGCCGTGGCGTTTATCTGGCTCTTCACCAGCACAGCGACCAACGCATTCGCCAGTCAGCAGACCACTGCCTCTTCCGGCCACCGCCTTGACACTCAAGCAGCCCTGGACAGCAGCTGCTCCAAAACCAACAGCCTCAAGTGCCGCTCTGAGGCTGGTTCCGGCTCTCCCCCATCACTGGAAGTCCTGAAAGCTAAAGCTGAGGCGGAAGGCGACAGAAAGGTTGGGTTCTTTGAAGATGTGATTCAGCGACGAAACTCTGATGGAGGGTTGCAGGCAATGTCACTACTAGAGGATACGGGCATCGTCATGAAGAAGCTAAGCAGCGAGTCCAATCTGGCAAATCGTGAGTGCAAGTTTGTGCCTAGCTAAAAATGGTGTTGGCTGCCGGCTTTGGTTGTTTTGTTGGGTTCTCAAATAATTGGCTATTTTGGTCTGTCTGGTAGTGTGATAATTTAATTTTATATGATCAAAGGGGAATAGAAGGAAAAGGAAAAATCTCTATGAACTGTTTAGAGTAGTTTCTCTTGCAACTGGGCTATATTTCGACCACATTCACTTCAGACCTTGAGTAGGATTTTATTACTACCGATCTCATAAACCAAACTTTCATGATCTTTTTCTCTGGTTTCTTCCCGCTTTCACAAGGAAATGAAAGAAAATTTTCTAATAATAACATACTGTTAGGAATAATCAATATTTGTACTTCTTTGAAGATAGGGGTTGCAAACTATTCCCGTTTGTGAAAAACATACACGTTTAGAAAATGGCCGATGGTCATAATGGTATTTAGCCTTTTGCTGCCAGTCAGACAGAATCATTTGGAGGAGTACATAAAGTTTCAAAAATAAATTTCTACCACAAGTATAATAAAACACGGATCCTACCACAAGTATAATGTAAAACAGGGTCCTACCACATATAAATCACGGATCCTACCACAAGTATAATAAAACAGGGTCCTACCACAAGTATAATAAAACAGGGTCCTACCACAAGTATAATAAAACAGGGTCCTACCACAAGTATAATAAAACAGGGTCCTACCACAAGTATAATAAAACAGGGTCCTACCACAAGTATAATAAAACAGGGTCCTACAACAAGTATAATAAAACAGGGTCCTACCACAAGTATAATAAAACAGGGTCGAAAATTACCCCGGACGTCTGATTAGGGTTAATGTAAACCCTGCTCATCTTTCTTCTGCCATATAAATCCTGACTCAATTGTATTCCTTTTTTCTTTGCCTCATTCAGTGGTATCTCTATTTTGCCATGTAAATCTTGACTATTATTCTTTTTTCTTTCCCTCATACAGTAGCATCTCCCACTGAGGAAACAACGAAAGATATATTTTCACAGGTAACTAACATTTTTTATTATAATAATACATTTTTTACATGAATAACGCTTTCCCTGAAAGACTCTCAAAATGCGTTACAATATAAATGAATACAAAGGCAAATTTTCACTCACACTGACTATTGAAAAATTAATCATTCTGTTGCTTTTCTTTGTTGTACTAAATATATCTTGTTTATTCTGTAAGATCCATTCATAAAAAAATGAACCCAAAACGGTTACTGCCATGCTTGATTTTTAATTAAATTTTTGTTTATTGATGAATCTCATAGAACATTCTCTAAATTTTCATACAACATTCTCTAAATTTTCATACAACACAGGTTGGAAATTATATTTTCATATAAAAAAAAACGTTTTTTAAATGACTCAAAGTTGTGTTCGTGGATTAACTGGAATCAGCTATACCATCTGAAATGTTTATTCCTCTTCAGTTCTATCATTAGTATCAAGGAGTGCCATGCCAGTTGGTGTTGGCGACCATATCCCTCCACATCTCTCTGTCCTTGCAATTCAAGATCAGGATGATCCCTTTGCTTCCACTTATCCATCTTCCAAGCCCGTCCCAGATCTTATCTTTTTGTCTGCCTCTTGCTCTCTTTCCGTTCACATTAAAGTTGTAGAAATATTGTGTTTTAATTAATGTCCAGTTTTAATAATGTTTTATACAGGGTTTTTTTCTTCCCTTTTTTAACTGTTCAGAACTCAAAGAAGAAGAAAAAGAAGAAGCAGCGTCAGAGCCAGGTTGTTCTCTCTCCAGCATCGACCACAGTCAGCACTCCAGGCTGTCTTCTCTCGGAATCAGCACCCAGCACACCTGCTCAATCTCCGAGCTTCTCATCTTCTGCTGGGGTTTTGTTTCGAGCCTCTGGTACCACGGCTAGTGAGTCGAGTACACAAACCCCTGGGCCACCTGAATGTGCAATACCACCACCATTGCCAACAACAGCAGCAGCATTATCAGCGACACCGATGCATTCGTTCGGAGAGATGAAGGAGAACTCTCCAGTCGGTGAGGCCGGCTTGGCCGAAGCCCTGTGGCCCGGGCTCCAGGGGTGCAGGGTGTGTGAGAGGCTGCTGGCATCGCGGACGTCGCACCAGCATAGACTGGTACACCAAGACTCGGGCTGGCTCTTCAGGTACCCCTCTTCAGGGGTGATTGCCCACGGGTTGTGCCATCACTCAGCAGGGGTTCCGCAGTCACCTGGGCTCTGCCAGTCCCATCTGATGGCCTCTGGTTACAGTCATACTATGCCATACCATCATACCCCAAGCAGTGTTAGCCTCACGGCGCCAATTGCGATGTCCTCATCATCGTTGCCTGGGGTGCCAGGACTTGTACATTCAGGGTCGGCGGGTCCAACATGCCAACCGTTCCTGGATTTGTCCAACTCTCTGCCCCAGCAGACGGATGTGCGGCTAGGAGTCCAGCAAGAGCAGCTGTCTCCCCTCCCCCGAGTGTCGCTGACCTCTCCCCATCACATGTCGAGTCCAGAGTTCAAGCTGCCTGCGTATAGGCGGAGCAAGATTCGGAGGGTTAGTGAGTCGAGCGAGGCTGATTCCGCCACTGCCTCGGCCGGCTGTAGCCATGGTTGTGGCGAGAGACAAGGCGCACAAACCCACCATTCGGGCAGTGCGGCGAGAAAAACATTGGTTGTGACCACAGACTCAAGGCGGAGGAAATCTGACTTCATCAACCCAAAACCCTGGGAGGAGTTTTTCCTAGCGAAGAACTACCTGTCCGAAAACCGGTTTAAGTTTCCTGTGAGTCCGCCCAGGCCTAGTTTGAGTCCCTCAGTTAGCGATCCATCTGAGAGTGCGACATTTGACGCAAGCTCCAAAGTTTTCAGCTCCGGTGTGGAAAGTTTGAGTTCACTGGGCTCCTCTCGTATGATTCGAGAAGGATCGGATTCGGATTTCCCCAACATGGCAAGATTTCACCCCAGCACCCCTTCCTTTATTCCCCTACAGCAATATTCAGTGGATGACAGGCCCCATTCTTCATCTACTCCACCTCCACCCTCTTCTCCGTCTGTCCTTTCCTCCTCGCGCGAAGCCAAACCGTCAGCGCGGGCTGAAATGTCCAACTCGTGCGGAGATGGGAGGCGAAATACTCTTTCTTTGAGCGACACACAGCAGGAGGAGCAAGGCGCGGCTTCGATAAACATCAACGGTTCTACAGTCCGAGGGGGAGGGGGATCAGCAGGAGGTGGGAAAAAGCAACAACAGACAACCCAGCAGAAAACTCACAGACGCCAAGGATCGTATCCTCTGGATCAAACCAACCCAGCAAGGCAAAAATCTGGGCAGGGATCTGGATTGGGAACCAGTCAGCCCCACGGGTCAAAAGCCGAAAGCCTGTCCACTACTCAGTCAAGCCAGCTTCAGGGAGGGTTAAAGTTCAAAAAGGTCCCCTCCAATCCCGCCCTGTCGGGTCATGGACGAAAAGGTCCTGGGACGAAACCGGCTGTGCCTCACGTGACCAAAGTGAAACATTTAGCAGACGCAACCGCCATACGTGAGACCCCTGTCACAGTGGATTGAAATATTCTGTCACAAGCTTGGATTAATCCTTAATTGGCGCTTTACATTCAAGAACTGTTGTTTATGTTAATGTTATATGGACTGACATTAGATTGTGTTAGATCATTTGAATTGATGAGAGTGAAAAGAAAAGAGAAAGGTTGTTATGAAGTTTATGTTTTGCAACTATTCCTAATTGGTGAGACCACTGTTTGTTTAAATATTCTCTCATCAGCTTGGTTTATGAATTATTGATAATCAGGGCTTCACTCAAGAACTGTCGCTGTTTATATTATATGGTCTTACATGAGACTGTGCTAGTTCCTTTGATTTCTTATTAAAAAAAAAAAAGGAAGAGGTTATGCTAATGATTTGCAACTATTCATTACTTATTTAAATATTCCCTCACCAGCTTAATTAATTTTATGAATTATCAAGCACTTTTCATTCAATTGCTATCATTGCTGGTATATGGACTGACATTAGAATGTGCTCTGCCGTCCTGTCGTAAAAAAACAATGCATATGCATACTTAAGAAGAACGCATAAAAGTTTTTTTTTCAAAAGAGGGCAGTTTGGTCCTTTGATTTAAAAAGAGTGAAAGGAAAATAAAAGAGAGAAAGAGGTTGTTGTAGTGCCAATTTCTAGCTACTGTTTTTAATGGGCAGGACTTCTGTCAACCTTGATTGATTTTTAGCTTATCAGCGTAACGTGTGTGGATCACTCCGTTTTAGGCTGTGGTGCCACAATGTCCTAAATTGGTTCAGGTACAGTCAATGGCGAAAATGTATAGAGAAAAAAAATGTTTACCAACACAGTGAAATCCGCTTTGGTAAACCTCTTAGGGGATAGCCTAAAAGTTTTCTCAATCCTAGTTTATGTTAATTAAACAGAGACTGTAAGAGTGAAAAAAGCAGGAATTGGTGGCCCATAAACAGTTTATATAAAACCATAGTTTATCTTTAGCATGGTTTATCATAAACGGATTCTACTGTAATTTAGAGTGATTTCCCTTTCAATTGTATGATATAAAACAATTGTAAAAATTGCCTGTCATCAGTGCCTGCAAAATGTAAACTCTGTAGTCTGGCATATAATTATGCCATTGAGTTTTTAATATAATAATGTAAGAGCTGTGACAATTACTTGGCTCCACATATGGGACTATTTTAATTTCCCTTGATGAGTGTGAAAAGAAATATGGGAAAGAGGTGTTTATTAACATTGTGCATGTGTTCTGAATTTGGGAGCCAGGACAAACCACATTTTGTTATTCAGATATGTTCTCTTTGATCCACAAAGGACTGTGTCCCTTGATGAGTGTGAAAAGAAAAAGAGAAAAATAGGTTGCTATATTGTTAGCATTTTGCGAGTTTTGTAAATTGGGAAGACAAGACAAAAATATACTTTCATTGATTCAGATATATATTCATATGTAGAGAGATGAGAATGTTATTTTTTCAAGTTACATTACAAATATTAGCTTTCATGTTTTTCCTCTTTTAAGTTTTTATTATAAAATCATCAAAAAGGTATGGTCACTATATAAACCCATTGTTGTATTTGTTGCCTACCAGCCACTGTCATATTTATGGTGCATTTTGGGGCTTGTGATAAAATTAGGTTAATCAGGAATCAAGTAGGTAAAAATTATTAATTTAGTTCTCATGTTCTTCAAAGAAAGGAGGATTTCTTTTTTCAATAAAGGAAGTCTAAGGACTGTAACGTGAATCTCTCAGGGGAACCAAGGTGATGGTAAACCCAGGGATAGAGAGATTGAGATTAAACTGTATCATGAGTTTTGGGGTTGTTTTGTTGTTGTTTAATTATAAGAGATGGATATTTTTAATCTCATATTCCAAAGATGTTATACCCTTAAGAAAGGATGTATCTATTATTACAGTTTTCTTATTTTCTAATTTTAAACATTTCTTCAAATTTATCTTTTTTCTGACATTCCAGGAGCTATTTTACTTTCTCTTTTAGAGTTGGAGCATCATAAAGACAGCTCTGTTGATTTCAAATTCAATTTATCCAAAAGTTACAGATTAATTATTGAGGTTGTGGTTGTTTGTTTGTTTGTTGTATTTTTTTACATTCTGTTTCTCAACACTGTGATCATCCCAGACTGAGTGATGTTCAGAGGTCTACACTTGATTTAGATTCAGAACTCGTTACTTTGTTGACCAAAAGCAGAGAAAAATAATATGCCATATAGATTGCAGTGCAAATGTGTTAATGTTTTCTTTTTATGAGAAAATACATGATGTATTGAAAAAGCACTGTTATAGTCCAACGTACATGTAAGCAATGTGTGACTCATTGAGTCACTACTTAAAAATAAAAGAAAGAAAAGGCCTACCAGTTATAATAAATGAGTAACATTTTTTTCTGTTAAATTAACAATCTCATCATTTTGTATGACAACACTCTTCAATTCTTTATATAAATGGAACAAATTCCTAGTTTGATTATTATTACTACTAGTATAATTATTTATTTATTTATTTATTTATTTATTTATTTATTTATTTATTATTTTATTTATTTATTTATTTATTTATTTATTTATTTATTTATTTATTTATTTTTATTATTATTATTATTATTATTATTATTATTATTATTATTTCATGTATCATGTTGATATACTTCAAATTTGCACTTTATTCATAACAGTGCGTTTGTCACATTCTAACTGTGAGATGTTGTTGAACATTCTTGAAGTTCCTACCCCTTCAGAAATGTGCCTTCCAAGTCCACATGTAATGATGTACAGTAACTTTCTAACTGATGCTATGGAATTTGTCAATTTACAATAGAGACAACCTCTGTTTCAATTTAGTTTCACTCACAAGTTACAAGACTTTGTTTAACTTTAAGTCATAAATCTTTTTTCCTTCTTTTACGTAATAAAAAGCTGACATTGAGTATTGACACAAAGTGGTTCCGACAGACTGACTTGTTCCCTACTCGTTGTTTCGAGGATACTGACAGTACGATGTGACAGGCCAACTACAGCATTACCTTGCTTCAGAACTTAGGAGACATATGTTTGCTTGTTGCATATATTGCAACATCAGCACTATAAAGACTAACATCTGACTTTGTTGCTCAGCATCCAATGTCAGCACTGTATAGTTTGACAGGTCCCAAAGCTAAAGTCTGACAATGTTACATGCTGCCAAACAGAAACAGTGTGGGCATATCATGACTTCTGTCTCCACTGGTCACATTATACTGACACCAGCCCAACCAGTAGGGGACGACATTGGACATGTAAATTTGTTTATCTTTGGTGGGTTTTGAACCAAGCTAGGAGAGAGCTTTGCTGTCTTTGAACTCACTAAAATTACACAGTTTTTGCAGGAAAATTCCCCCCAATTTTTTTTTTTAATTGTGACGAGAATTATTCCTCCATGCAGGATTTTCCCCCAAGTTAAATATCTTATGTTTGTCAGTTTGTGCCATGACCAAACATACTTCTTCAACCAAAGGGCATTGTGTTTAGATTGATATAATTTAATAATCTTAATAATCTTCATCTTTAACAGAATTGTAATCAATACCATGCAGTGTTTATGTTTCATTAGCTTTGTTTTGTCAGGAAAATTCCCCCCAATTTTTTTTTTTTCTTTTTAATCTGTTTTTGTTTTTCTCCATCACATTTTCCCTAAGGAAGGTGTACATCAATATCCATGCAGTGTTTATGTTTCATTAGCTTTGTTTTGTCTTTTTTATCATGTTTTTTTTTTTCTTTTTAATCTGTTTTTGTTTTTCTCCATCACATTATTGTTAAGGAAGGTGTACATAACAGCCTGAGACATGAGCTCTAGATAATCCTGCATGTGCTCTAGCTCTCTCATGCATTTAGGGGTATGCTCTTATACATAATGGTGCGGGTACTTAAAACATAGTGCAGTCCGGTGATGTTAAATATATATATATATATATACAATGCAACCGTTGACACTATGGTATTCTTAAGTTTGCGGGCAAAGTTGTGCAACTATAGTATTTGAAATATAAGCCATTAAAACATTGGTACCTAAGGTGCCTCTAATTTGTAAAATGCTATAAATGCTTAGCTATTTTTCAATAGAACCGTCAAAATCTTGGATTAGAGGTACAGCAGTGCTATAGATTTATACCCCCAACTAAGGGTGTTCTGCAGCAGTAAAAAACAACCACAGTCAAGGGTCTGCGCAAGTTTAAGCACCATATTACTTGCTACCCCAGATATTGTCAGTTCAGTTGTAATATGACCTTTTTTAACACAGATCATTGTATACAATACACACTGCAGAAGTTGGATTTTTTAGAAGACATAATTGTTAACTTTGATCTTTGTAAAAATTGAGTCAGCTGGCCTGTTTGTGTGCAAACCTAGGAAAGAGAGGGTAAAGTGAGAAATTTTATTTTCCCTTTTTGTAATTGTTAATTCAGGCAGAAACTTTAGTTTTTGCTATTAAAAGTGCATTTAGAATTTTTAGACTATCTCAAATGGTTTTATAAAGGAATTGAAAACATTTTTTTTACCTTAAACTTAATATCTCAAAACATGAAAATCCAACAATTTACCTAGCAGCCACATGTTTGATAGAATAATAAGGATTGAAGGAAAGTTTCTACATAAGAAATATAAATAAAATGAACTGCCATTCTCTTTTCTCTCATCAGCTTCCAATTACACTTGTTGTGATCTTATAGTTATACCGGTACTTTTTGATTGACCAACTGTAGGAAAAGTTTTATTATGACCAAATACTTTCCCTTCCTTTCCTTTTGCAGTGGAATTTGCTTAAGATGAACCTCTTTGATACAGTCTAAAATGTAAAATAAAAACAAGAGAATTAGTGCCTTGGAAATAGTTTAGATTAAGTCTAAGTTGATCCAGAGCAGGGTTTTTCCTAAGCGGGTTTCACTGTATTTAAACTGTTGAACATTTACAGGTTCTTAGGTCAGATGTCATTGCAGGAGAAAATTAGTGTTTGATTTACTTCTTATATAGTTGGACAGAAGTGGTATGCATGAAAAATTTGGTGGGATAAACACCAAACAGTATTGCATTTTTCTTGTTTCTAAATTGTCACTTTTTGTGCCAAAAACTACAATTTGTTTTCATTTTGCCAGTGTCACGGGGAAAACAAAAATTTCAAAGTATTATTGACATTTCCTAGAAAGACATAAAATTATACTATATAAATCACATCATATGATTGCATTATATGTCCAAATGGTCGAGGTATAAAATCTCGAATAGTTGTAATTCAAAATGATTGTTTGATGGTTCGCTAATGTCCATTGTCAGTTACCGAGCGAGGTTCTTTTGTGCTGTGTAAAAATGACATTGTTTTTATGCTTATTTAATTGTCTTAGATTATGCGAGTATTATTATCATTATTATTAGTCATTCATTTAATTTGATTGATTTTGTTCTCAATTTTTT
This sequence comes from Elysia chlorotica, assembly GCA_003991915.1. Taxonomy (NCBI): domain Eukaryota; kingdom Metazoa; phylum Mollusca; class Gastropoda; family Plakobranchidae; genus Elysia; species Elysia chlorotica. The sequence goes on from RQTK01000386.1 coordinate 121,970, forward strand.
GAATTATCAGATTGGTTTAAGTTATTTTTTTTTATACACATTTATTGATTTTCATGGTAATTAATCATCCTTTTTTATTTATTATTGTAATGACAGGTTAACAGAATTTGTCGTTTCCAGTTTTTATTTTTGTCGTCTTGTTTTGAATGTAAGATTTTGAAAATCGCATTAAATTTGGTATTACATTGTAATGATAATATTTATTAAAAAAGAACCCATCTTGGATATGTGATGAGAATTTTTGTAGATTCAGATCCTTACAGATTTCGGCATACGATTTGAAACTGAATAATACTTCAGTACACGGAACTTCAATACATGTACCAGTAATTCTTGTCTAAGATTTTTAACCCAAGAATCATTTCTCTCTTATGGAGCATGCACTGATTTTCTGTTTTGTTCCGAATTTCTATTGATTTATCCATTTATTTATATATTTCTTTTCTATTTGATCAGGTCTATGAGTTCAGAGATTGTGTTAAAAGATAAAAAAGATATTTATGGTGTTCATACACATTGAATCATAAACTGGCATATCAAAATTATTTCCATCAAAGAATTATTGATTGTATTAAAGAATGTTACATATTATTCGTTGTTACCCTATCAAGAAAATGTTTTAAATTTTAAAAAAATTTGTCTCTCTGAAATGTTTTCCTCTCATATTGAGTGGAATGAAAAAAAAGTGTATAATAGATTAAACGTCTATTACACTCAACTCAAGTTTGTTTGTTGTTGTTGTTGTTTTTCTTGGGGGGAGGGGGAGGTGAACTGAAAGAGGGTTATTCTGCTTTGGAATTTAAAAATATTCTGCCTGGTGTATTGTTGAAAAAAACCCGACAAAACCTACTCAATACCAATTGTATATCAAGTACACAAAATCTTGCACCCTCAGTCTCACATCACCTATTAGTATCAATATTAATTTTTTCTCGAATAGCACCAAAAAAAAAATATTTTTAAATAATCTTTTTACAGTTTACTGGTGCATTGCAAGTAGCTGGTGTGTACCAAACAGAAGTAAATGTTGTGGGTGTGTTTGTTATACACGCATAGACCCATTGATTTTACGTTTATGGTATTGGAACAGAGTCAAACTCGAAATGTATAGAAATATTTTTTTGGAAGGCTGAATTACAGGGGGATCCACTCTTGATAAACAAATTACCCCAAAGTATGTTTGGAATGTTCAGCAATTTTTTTTTTCAGTAAGCTTGGAGAAAGTTTTGAAACATTCAGAAATATTTATAAAATTTGGGTCTAATTTTATTTTCAGTTAATATTTTTTAGGCTAAAATCTAGATTGAGATGATGTGCTTCAATTTATAGAAAATGGTAAAACAACAAACCGAATGTAAATACATAAATGTAAATTGTAAAAAAAACCCGCTCAATTTAATTCCTGCAACATAATTAAATTGTGGACATTTACAACAAAGGACAAAAATTAATGGTTGCCAATCAGTTTTGTTCAATAAGCATAAAAATCATGAAATATAGGTACATACATAAACAAATATGTGTACTTGGTGCGTCTCACTTGTCAAAATTAAACACAGTTTTGTTCAATAAGCAAAAAATCATGAAATATAGTTACATACATAAACAAATATGTGTACTTGGTGCCTCACTTGTAAAATTAAAAAATACAATTTAATATGTACAAGACTTCCCAAAAATAGCAATTCTAATTGTTTAGTTACTTAGGTTTTTCTATATCATCTCACTTGACAAAATTCAAAGACATAAAAATCATGAAATATAGGTACATACATAAACAAATATGTGTACTTGGTGCGTCTCACTTGTCAAAATTAAACACAGTAATTTTGGTAAGTGTCAAAATAAATTTTGGGTTGGTACTTTTTTGTTTCAAAATAGTATTTCCAAGACAACAAATCTTTATAAATAATCTGGATGGTAAATAATGTTTCATCATAATACATTTTAACATTCCAATTCTATTTAATTGTAAATTAACTCAATGACTTTGGTACAAAATGAAGAATTTTAAATTTTTATTTATTTCATTACAGATTTAACTAATGTTATTCACAATTTCTGATGAACACAGCTTGTGGCTATTAAAGGGTATTAAATCATGGAAAATTTGTTGAAGGCTCCTGCGCCCATCCCTCCTCAAAAAAAATCTTTACTCTGGAATGCACATTCTTGACATGAATGATTATAAGATGAAAGTTTTAAACAGAATGAACAGGTACTCCTTTAAACCCATATCCACTCATAAACACATAACTAGGCAAACAAAACAAAAAACTTCAATAAAATATTTAAAATTACAAAGAAAAATTTCAAAGGCACAAAAAAAAAAAAAAAATTTAAATACATTTATAAAAGAAGGTATGTATGGTACAGCTCTGTAACTTTGTACCAGTAAGTTACAGAATGATAAAGAACATGCAACTTTCAGCCTAAAGCCTTCCTCAGACACAGAAACATGATAAAAGAAATGAAGAGAAAAAAAAAAGATATTAATTTATATGAATCATATTTTAATTACATGAAGAAGATATAAAAAGAAAAGAGATATGATAGATATAACTAGAGTCAAAACAGACTAGAACTAGAATAAGAAACAAAAAGATACAAAGGACCAAAAATGCAAATCAATTCAAAATGGACCAAAAATTTAAAAATGGCTCTTGTACTAAAAAGTCAGGGCATGGTTGTACATTTTAAAAACATACATCATCATCATTTATCATTAAACAAAAAAAAAAGTACAAATGTATTATTTTATCCCAAGTTGGGCTATATAATCAATAGTGATCCTGTAAGTATTTCTATTTCTTAACACTTATAGTAATATATTCCCCCCAAAAAATCAAAGTCTAAAACAAGTAGCCATCCTCATAATCGTACAATTCATGTTCCAAATCCACATCCGAACCATAATAGTAATCCGAATAGTCCGAAGTTAAAGAGTCATTTTCGTCCACTTCATCGGCAGAGGAGACATTATCTCCAGCATTTTCATCCACAGCAGCAAAGTCCATCGGGTAGATCTCTTTCTTATAAAGCAGTTTGTCCTGAAGCATTGTGGGCAGGGGGAGTTTGCGAACCCTCTCCTCTCGACCAGCAATATCCCCCAGTTGGGCGGACACCGCCACAAAGCTAAGCTGCACCAGGGACATTGGCTGCGACATGAACTCTTCCAGGAAACTCAAGCTCTGGGCCTGCGACATGAACTCTTCCAGGAAACTCAAGCTCTGGGCCTTGTTCGTGTTTTTAAGGGCGGTCCTCAAGTGACTTAGCTCCTCTCGTCCAACAACATCCACGTGTGTGAAGAACCAGTTCCCGACAATGTACCGAGCGACCGTAATCCGGTTGCGCACCAAAGCTGACGCCAAGGGAGAGAATTTCCCTGCCAGTGTGTTGCTGATGCCCATCATGAAGGCGCTGAACATTGAACCCCCCATGGCGACGAAGTCGATGCACAGCGGGGGCATTCCCTTCGTGACAAGCAGCTGGACGGCCTCTCGGTTGTCGGACATGAACATGTGGTAGAGGGGCAGGAAGCAGTGTTTGGGCAGGCTACGCAGCGCTCCGTGCTGGATGAGTTCTGTGACGCAGGGCATGGCATGCTGCTTGAACAGCAGCGTGTTGAGGAGAATACTCAGGGCGGTGCGGGGGGAGGACTTTGTGGTGTCCTCCACGTTGGGGTCTGCTCCCAGCTCTAGCAAGACCTGGATGGCCTTGAAGTCTGCAACGCTTGCCGCTATCATTAGAGGGGTAGCTCCGTCCTGCGTCTGCAAGTTGAGCTGACTCCCATCATACGCAAGAAGCTTTAGCGCCTCCACATCTGGGTTACGGCGGGTCTCCAGCAAGCGGATCAGGCCAGTCTTGCCAGTGTTGTCAACGGCTTTCAAGTTGGCGCCACACCTCTTGAGCAGGGCGATGAGCTCGGGGTCATTGCTACTACTGGCCAGGAGTAACGGAGTAAGGCCGCTGCAATTCTTCACTTCAAGTTCAGCACCGGCGTCAATAATCTGTTTCACAATCCCTATGTTGCCTTCAGACACAGCAAGATGGAGTGCGGTGTCTCCGTTGGACTTTGCTTGATTTGGGTCAGCCCCAGACTCGAGTAACAGTTCTATCCTGTCAGGATGTTGCTTGCTACCAACATAATTAAAGAAATTGAACGCAGCTGTGAGAGGCGTTGAGCCGTCGTCGTTTCCGACCTGATTGACTTCTGCGCCTTTCTCAAGAAGATAACGCAGAACGTCCAGGCTGCAGTTGTTACACACAGCGGTCACAAGCGGCGAAACTTCCGTACCCGTCCTGTTCACACTAGCTCCGTGCTCAACCAAGAACTTGACAATGTCAAGCATGTTTTCTTTCCCACAGGAGAGAGCCAGCGTCAAGGCAGGGCTAGGATCGTCACTGGTTCCGTTGATATCTGCACCATGGTCCACTAAGAACTGGACAACCTTAAGGTCACCAGTCAAGACTGCATCCTTCATCATCGACTGACTGATTGCCGTCATGTCACAATGAGAGGCAAGAAACTCGAGGGACTTCAGTTGAGATCCTATCACCGCTTTTCTGACTATCTTGTGAAGATTCCCCACTGAGGGCTTGTAGGCCTCGATCAAAATCTTGGCACACTCAATCTGGCCGTTACTCAAGGCGCAGTACAGAGCTGTCTCTCCTTTTTTGTTGACCACTTTTGGATCAGCTCCAATGCTCAGAAGCAACTGCAGGATGTCTGTTCTTCCCTTCTCAACTGCCACCATAAGAGCAGAGTGGTCGTCGCACAAAAAGTTGGGTCTGTTATCCGCATAGCTAGAAATGACCTGAACCAACTCGTATATGCCTGACTTTGTGGCTTCTATGAGAGCAGATGGAAACCCAGATCTGCTGCCTTTCTCGGGCTGGGCGCCACTGGCAAGAAGAATTTTCGCTATCTCCAGCTTGGCTCCAACTTTTTTCTTTGCTTCAGAAGTAGAGCACATGATTTCTATCAATTTTTTAAGAGCTGCATTTCTTACACTTTCGTTTTGTTGCCTGTACGGGGGCTGAGGCTTGTCTTTGATTCTCATTATCCGCGAGTCTAAAAGTATCTCCACTGCCTCTTTCTGATTTTCCATCATTGCTTTAGTCAAGGCACTTAAACTCACAGGGTAGGAATGTTTTGTACGTTTCTCCAATTCGTACACTAAGGCATCGTAAACTTCTGCTAGATCAAGCTTTAGAGCGATATCCCGAGCGGTTCTTTGAAGCCGACATCTCAGTCTTTGATCCGAACCTGCAAACAAGAGGATTCTGACAGCGTCTATGTCCATAACTTCCACAGCTTTCATTAAGGCGGTGACACCCTCCAAGTTCTGGTGGTTGACTTGTGCCTTGTGGGCCACCAGTAAGTTGAGCATGTCGCAGCTCCCAGCAGGGTTCACCGACAATATGAGCGCTGTGTTGGCGTTGGGGTCAAGGGCATTCACTTCCGCGCCTTTGCTGAGCAAAAAATCAGCGATGTCTGTGTAGCCTTGCTGGGCTGCGATGTGTAGAGGAGTGGCCGTACCACGGTATCCCTTCAGACCGACCTCCGCACCAGAGCGGACTAACTTCTGGACAAAGAATTTCCTTCCCGATCGGCAAGCCCCCAGCAGACATAAATTTAGATCCCTCTGCAGTATAGGGGTTGCCCCAAACTTCTCGCGGTGCCCAAGCATAGCATTTAGGGCTAAGAAGTTTCCTTCCATTGTCAAACTCAGCAACAGCTGTCCGTCAGTGCTTTGCGGGGCTTCCCCATCTGACTGGGCAGTTTGGTTATTACCGCCTGTTGCTTCTGAGAGCCCAGAACTTTCGCCGACCACATTGTTGTTATTTCTGCCAACATCACCTTGTACATCGCCACTGTCCACATCAGCGTTTCTTTGTGGTGGAGAAGTTTCGTCATCGGCAGCGGCAGCATGGCCTTGATAGTACCTGGCGCCACGACGGTACGAGTTCCATGGTTGCTGGCTGCGCCATCTGCGGTTCGGGTGGAAGTTCCCATTGCGATAGGCCTTCTGTTGTCGCGGCTGGTCTCCCATGTCAGGAAACTTACCTAAAGGGACAAAGAAATGTTTTTCAGTAATCAGATTGGATCAATATTTTTTTTACTGAACTTCCACACTTACTTTATTGAACTACAAGACACAACCCCTTGACATACTTTACTCCAATATCCTGCTTACTTATCTTATACTGAAAATCTGTAAATAAAATTTATAGAAAATTGGCATCACTGGATTCTGAAGAGTTTGCTGATTTGATAAAAAATGCTTTGGAAATTTTGTCATTTCAATATAAAAAAAAGAAGGCTGCAATTAATAAGCCTGTTACTTGTCTATTAGTTGATCTTTTTTTAAGTCGACTGCCACATGATACATTGTATTTGGTCCAAACAATTCTAAAGAAGCCAAATATTAGAATTCTGGATGTATCTCATACTCAAGCATAGCTCACTCTCTACTTAATTTCTGCAATGCAATTGTGATTTGAAATTACAAAAACAAATTTCAAATTAAGCACTCAGTTGATACACAGGGATATGAATAGTTACAATACAAGCCAAAAATTTACTGGACTTTTCTTAAACTAAAGGAAACCCCAATATATATGTCTAACAGGAAAGGGGTGATTTTGGCTTCCTCCGCCACCCCTCCTCATTTGCACTCCTTATGTTCTCTTCTATGAAGCCCTTGCAAGTTTAAATACAGTTAAAGGTGTGCATCAACAGCTTTTATCTTCAAAATTAAATTAAATTCTTTGACAGCTGAATTGAGATAGCTGCAAGTTCAATTAAATTTTGTTTGTTGCTTATAATTTCTTTCCAAACATAAAGTGTTAGAAAATTTGCTAAAGTTGTCAGATTTGAGTGCAGTCATTATGTAGTTGAACAAATAGGGAGACATGAATTTATGAGATTTCTTGGAGTCATGCCTTGTTGCCTGCCTCATGTCACTGCCTACTCCATACTATCTCAGGGTTGTAAAACTTAGTTGTAAGACTTTATGGCATATACGTGAGGCAACCAGGGTGAATAAGACCCAAGTCACTGATATATGGCTTCTGAGCTAGAGCCCTCTAAACATAGGAAACTAACTCTATGAACCTTTTTCTTTTTTCAAATAAAAATAATTAGCTCTGGTTCTGAAAATGATAGAGTTGTAATTTTTGTCAACGATTCAAAGTGCATTTGATGCTTCTCAACACACTATAAATAACTAAATAAGGCTAAGAAACTTTGGCTTGTGCCTGATTCATCGTAGGTAGTTGCTTCACATTCATTTATAACCTAATCATAAAACTATCAACGTTGGATCACAGTTTTAATTTAAAATATATGTGAACAACAATAATCATTTTATAATGTACACCTTTCCAAGTAAAAATAACACAATTCAATTTATCAACCTTATCTTTATGTCTTGCAGATTACAAACACATGTTTCTCTATTCAAAAATTATTTAAATAATTGATATATATCCAAATTGCCAAAAAACTAAAACAGAAGGATAAATGCCAAACAATCAGCTGAACATGATTACGATTGCTTGTTGATCTGTAAGGATCACCATGCCATGTATAATACAGTGAGCCATTTTCTTGCCCTGCCCCTACACAGAAAATACTTTAACTTAATTCCTCTACTGACTATAGGCTATAGATCATGATCTTGGGAGGACGGTCCCCAAGATTAACATTATAATAAATAAAATAAAATAAAAAAAACAAGATTCAGATTTAGACCTGGAAAAAAGTATACATTTTGCTGTATCAAAATCTCTAGTGAGATTTCCTTGGTTCTCACCTAATATTTCTCTAAAATGTAACCGGGACTGTCGTCAGATAGATAAGGAATAGAAATCTGCGTCTGCGCTAGATCTATCTGGTTGGGGTGAATTCTGAAAAATCTCGGGATTTTCGGGGGAACAAAAGTGAAAGTAGACTTGACGATGTTTCTAAAAATAGTCAATAAGAGTTACTTGTCTTGAAACCCTTACAAATATTATATTTTGTAACAGAAGGGGACGGTCTTTTTCGATCATTTTTGTAACTCATAAATCGGAAGAGAATAAAATAACAACAAAATAATAAACAAAAGGAGTCGTTCTTAACAAATGAGGGCAAATAAATTTAAACTGACCTGTCATTTATGAAAAAAAAAACATTTCAACTCAGTCATAATTTTATCTCAAACAAAACCATATTAATTGTGTATACATAGTAGTGTATTTTTCATTCTTCCATGTTTTAGAGCATATTAAAAAATATCCCCATGTTATAGTTGTTCGTGTTAAAATTAAATAATAAATTATAAATCCAAACGCATAGGTTGATTCGATTGTAGGTGTGTACTTTTGTTTAGATCAAACATGCCTTTTAAAACCCTGAAATCCCTATGTACTTTTCTTTCTTTCTTTATTATTTTTTTATATTTTCATTTTTTTATTTATCTATTTATTTATTTATATTGTTTTATTCATTTATAAATCCTTGACGTGCAGGGTAGTCTACGCTTAGCTGGCATGACCCGCGTGAATTGAAAAAAAAAATTGTTTTCATCATATGGTCAGTAAATAGTATTTATATATAAAATAAAATTTAATATTATGGCAATTATTTTAAACTTGTAACGGCTGAAGAAAAGGAAATTACTGCGCCTGTGTGTGTCTTTTCTTTCACAGCAAATAATAATAAATTGTAGCATGAAAAATAGAAAAGGTCTTGGAATAGAGCCTAGCCAATAACGACCAAGATCATCGGACAGTACAAACAATTAACAAGCTTATTTTGTATGAGTGTTGTTGTTGTTGTTGTTGTTGTTGTTGTTGTTGTTGTTGTTGTTGTTGTTGTTGTTGTTGTTGTTGTTGTTCTTGTTGTTTTATTTCTTATATTTTTGTGCTTTTTTCGTTATTTGTTCCTTTTCTTTTGGAATTACTATACCCGTATAGATTTATGAATATAGAAACAAATTAAAGGTTGAAGTACAGTACGGTACTATTAGATCATTATTTTATTATCTATCTTACCTATATTTCTTGTAAATCTGTCTTGGAAAATAAAGTGAGTGTACGTGCGTATGTGCAAGCAACTTATAATTGGGAGGTTCCTAGTTCAAGTCTCGATCAAGGGCCGGGAAGCCTTGTCCCCCCCAGTCTGGGTTTAATGTGAATGGATGAGACCATAGATATATATAATTATTAATCTATATACATCTATGGATGAGACAGATATCGTACATCAGGGAGTTTACTGTGTTTTGTAATACAGTTATAATTGTGCGAGTTATTGCCCCTTGTCGAATAACTGTCTCTTGTACCACTTTCCTACTCTATGTGTTTGTTTTTCGATCATTCAGTATCAATGTTATGTTGTGACTACCAAAGATAATAAAGCTGTGGATGAACATCATCACACTTGAAGTATGGTTGTATTCAGTGGAAGCTGAGTGAGAGGGGATAGGGGAGAGGCAGAGGAAGCCCGGCAGACAGACAGACAGACAGACAGACAGACAGACAGACAGACAGACAGACAGACAGATAGATAGACAGACAGACAGACAGATGGACAAACAGCAGGAGCCGGGGGTAAAAAATATACGCCCATGTATGAATATGAAAGCATACATAATTTTGTTTCATATTTTACAAATAATTATTTTAATAGATTCTTTAAATCCATTAAGATAATTATTTGTAAAATATGTTAAAGAAAAAAAATAGAAACATAAAAGTGTACACATATAATTTTAGTACTGGCCGTTGAATATTGTTCTGTACCCCTTGCTTATTAACGAAGCTTTCAATTGTACATACAAGTGCAGCATTTTTAAATAATTATTATTTTTCAAAGGTTTTTTTTTTTTATTTTAACGACAAATATCAAGGGAAGTTACATGTTACACATCAATTGTATCGATTACTTCCCTTCAATCATGTTTTTTAAAATGTCTAAGTGTTTTTACGTAGAGAGTGAGTGAGAGAGAGAGAGAGAGAGAGAGAGAGAGAGAGAGAGAGAGAGAGAGAGGGAGAGAGGGAGAGAGAGAGAGAGAGAGAGAGAGAGAGAGAGAGAGAGAGAGAGAGAGAGAGAGAGAGAGAGAGGTGGGGGCAAACATTTAGAAATAAATATAAAATAGTAAATATATATTTCTTGTGTTCCAATGTCATAGTTGATATCAGCCAACGTATCTAAAGGCTATACAGAAATATTTTTAAACAAAAAGCATTTGAGTTTTTAGTATTGCAGAATAAACACACACAAAAAAATCAAAATCTAAAGAGGTTGTGATTTTTTGTGCCCTGTGCCGTGAAAGTTTGTGCGAGAGAGAGAGAGAGAGGTGGACAGAGAGTGAAAGAGAAAGAAAAGGTAGAGGAAAATGTCCGAGAGGGTAATAGTAATAGGGTGATGGAGTGAGAGAAAGATAGAGGGCGAAAGAGAAAAGTGGAGATTGAAAAAATAAATGAGCAAGAAAAAGAACGATAGAAAGAGAGAGAGGTGAAGGAGAAACGGTAGGAAAGAAGGAGGAAGTGAAAAGTGCGACATGGAGAGACTGACATAGATAGAGAGAAAGGGTAAAAGAGACGAAAAGACATGCAGAGACAAAACAGATATATAGAGAATGATAAATAGTGTGGTAGGGAGGTAGAGAGACTGGGAAGAGAATGCGACAAAGACAGATAGATAGTAATAATAATACAATTTTAGACAATGAATTCCAAGGGAGACGACAACTGTTGTCGCAATGTGATAATCTTAATAATACCGATTACCTCCCTTTAGTACAAAAACAAAATGAAATTGTTTATTACTTGATTTCTTTTGTTCCAGCACTAAAATTTTATAGTTTATATCAGATATCGTATCTAAAGGGTATACTTTCAGGGTATTTTTCGTACGCAAAATGAAGAACATTTTTAGGTAAGTTAATTTCAGAAACAAAACAAAACAAAAGAAATAACTCCAAGTCTAAAGTTGTACCAGGTAGTGTTATTATGTGGCATGTGAAGATAGAGAGAGAGAGAGAGAGAGAGAGAGAGAGAGAGAGAGAGAGAGAGGGGGGGGCAGAGAGACAGGGAGAGAGAGAGA
>RQTK01000386.1:158317-176766 GCA_003991915.1 Elysia chlorotica
ATATACTTACCCACGTTAGTGCGTAGGGGTCGAATTTGGACTCCTATTTTGGAGGCAATAATACACATGTATATGTCCATTAGGGCCTACAGAGAATACGGAATGTCTGTCTGTTTTCATTCACTGGTATCATCTTTGAGCCTACCACTTTCAGAACACAATTCATTGGCGCTAAATTAAAAAGATAATAATGTCAAATTCATCGACAATTGTGCTCTATTGGTACATCGTTTCTAAAAATCATACATGAGCACTAAGGTAGTTAACTGATGGAGTAAATTGAATAAAAAACAATCATGGACCTTACTAATTCTGACCTTTTTATAACATATGAAATACATTGTTATGTAACTTAGCCTTTTCCTGTATAGTAAATATGGACGTAACTAATTATGCTCTATTTATAAAGTGAATTATTAGGTAATAACAAATTATGCCCTATTTATAACATATGAAATAAATTATTAATTAAATCAGTCTTTTCCTGTATAGTAAATATGAACGTAACTAATTATGCTCGATGTATACCATATGAAATAAATTATTATGTTCTAACAAATGATATTATGTAAATCAGTCTTTTCCTGTAGAGAAAATACATATTTTGTAAAACAAATACATAAAAATGACAGTGTCTAAATAACTACCAATTTTTAATAAATAAACAGCAACCCTTTACTGATGATGTAGCCTACTTTAAAGAAACATATAACTGATGGACTGTGGAATATAAAAACATGTACATAGGTGATAATATATAACTTTAGAAAAACCCACCTAACTCGACTTGCGACAAATAACTAACTATCCGTGCGTGACAATAAATAGGCGCCTAATTTTCCTTTAGACCACATAAATATCTGATTGAATTAGTACAATTTTGTTCCACGTGTGACAAATATAGCAATATCTTGCTTCTCTTGTTGTTGTTGTTTTTAAGAATTATTTCTTACTGATCGCTGTATCGAATAACTAACTAATTGACTCTTTATACCAAAAACATTCAACACCTACTTATCCTCTAAACCAAAAAAATATCTAGAGCTCGTATACCAAACATACACCCTACTGATCATTAATGTCTAAATGATTATATAAATTATACCAAATAAATACCCACCTGATCATTACTAAGATAAGATAAGATAGGATGATAATTATATATCTTTTTTTTTTTTTTGTCCTTTAAAGGCACATTTGATGGTCCGTATTATGCAACAAAACAAAACAGTATAGACAGTTATGACATGAGTTATTACAAATATCGATACTCATAACATCATCGATAAAAATAATAATAATAATAATAATAATAATAATAATAATAATAATAATAATAATAATAATAATAATAATAATAATAATAATAATAATAATAACAGTAACAATAACAATAGTTACAATAATAATTATTATTATTATTATTATTATTTAATTAATAATAGTAGCTTGCATAGCAACTTGGTCTTAAAAAGAATATGGGAATATTTTATAACATTTTTAACCAAAGTTTAAGTGCTCTAGGCAGAATCGAATTTTTATATCTTTCAAGTCTACACTGTAAGGCTCTTGGCCTCCCTGAGCGCTCAGAAAAGCTTAACTGGCTATAAAGAGGATGGTTTTCATCTTTTAAAATTGAAACAATCTTAATTTGACATTTACATAAATATAACATATCTACATGGAAGAAATATTCTATGGGTTTACAAACTCTATTACATTTGGAGATAATTTTGTCTAGTTTACATATCGTCCTTGTAAGTCTCTAAACACGTAAGTCCGCGATTTTGGCAAGACCTTTTTTTTTTAGCTAATTTTTATTATTGATGCATTTCCTCCCCAACATACCAGAGCGAAACAGATCACACTATCAATGACTGATTTATAACGAAAAGACATATTTTTTATCGATATAGAATGAGTTAAGTGTACTTAAAAAATACAAACGAGTATTTAACCCTTATAAAAAGCAATGGTGTGAGGATTCCAAATTAATTTACTGTCTAAAGTGAAACCAAGATACTTGTATGTGTCTACTTGTTCAACTTCCTCGCCTTTTATAAAGAGGGCGCATTGGTGATTTCTTCTACCTGAAATCAATAATCATTTCTTTTGTTTTATTGACATTTTAAAGTAGGCAATGGTCTTCACACCAACTGACAAACCAACGGATTGTCTCTCTGTAGTTTGTTTCTTCTTCTCTTATTAATCCTAGAATTGATGCGTCATTGGCAAATTTCATAAAATTAGTATCACTTTGGTGAGTAATTGCATTATCATTAGTGTATATGGTAAATAATACAGGTGATAAAACTCAAACAGCTCCCTGAGGAGCTCCAGTGGCAGTCTAAATAGTATCTGAAATAGTAGTATAGGAATAGTTCTCTTTTAAAATGTTGTTTAACTGTACGTATTGAGGCCTTGATGTTAGAAAGTTAATGATCCAAGCAATCAGATTTATGTTAAAATTAATCTTTTATAATTCAGATTTAACCAGGTGTGGTTGCATGGTGTTGAAAGCTGGCGAAAAATCTATTAACAATATTCTACAATAATTCCTAGAAACATCAAGATGTTTGTAAACGTTGCGTAGAAGTACAAGTATTGCATATTCAACACATTTTTTCTCTTTATAAGCAAACTGCATGGGATCTTGAAAAGCAGAAAAGCACTTCTTAAGCTCCTTGACAATTATCTTTTCTAAACATTTTGTGACCACAGAGCCTTACTGATCATGTATGCCAAATTAATAGATACTCATCTGATCATTAATGCCATTTTTATACCATAATTTATTAATCATCTATAAAAAAAAAACCCACCTGAGTTGCTTTTTATACCAAACAGCTGGTGCTGTATTGATCATTAAACGATAGATTTTATCACAAAAAATACCTGTTTATATATTGGGAATACAACATGTACACAGAAAATATTTTTTTCTATCGTTTTCAATTCATTTAATAAAAAGAAAACCTCACTGAACGTTTTAAGAGCGTACACTGACGGCTATTTTAAAACTAAAACGAAACCAACTTGGCGGCCTTGATACTGTTTTGAATATAATTATAATAAATATTTTATTCATTGAAGACACAAATGTTTAAACAATAATAATTGTCGTACTAAGAAGACCAGCATGTGTATAATTATTATTTTATTATTATTATTATTATTATTATTATTAGTATCATCATTTTAATATAGTCCCCCCCCCCCCCCCATTATTATTATCATAATAAGAGTGTTTTCATTATTGTCATTCCATTTTATAACGACTAAACATAAGACACGCCTGTCTACTTTCCCAGTGACGATATGAAAATCTCAAGCCGTGCCTTATAAAAGGATGCAAATAGCGGACTTAAGCCTTGTTTGCTCAACATAATAGTAGTTATATTGTTATACATTATAATAGTTAGAGAAAGACAGGCTTTTTACATCAACAATATTTCTATGTACTCACACTAAGGCTTTTTATATCTTTTTGTTGTTGTTGCTGTTTTTGTTGTCATGTGTTGTTGGTGTTGTTCTTTCTCTCTCTCTCTCTCTCTCTCTCTCTCTCTCTCTCTCTCTCTCTTTCTCATTCTCTGCACGTTGTCTCTTTCTATTAAAGCAACACGAGAATCAATGATTGGAACTGATATAAAAATATTCAATAAATGTACAAAACGAAATGATGCGAACAAAATGCAACGATATTCAATAAATATTCAATCATAACCATCTCGTCATTTATTTGCCAGTGCCAAGGCCGAATATCGTCTAGACACTTGTTGCAGTTTTTGTGTGTGTGTGTGTGTGCTTTTTTGTCTTAAAAAAAACAACACTTTTATTATGCATCCCTTTTCTCCCAAATCATGCTCTCTGTATTAATGCATTATTTTTTCTAAATTAAAAAAAATCAATCAGCTCATAACATATACACCGTATTGTATTAAATATTTAACCTTTCTTAACATCAGTTGTATAAATTACCCTAGCTTTCCCCATTTGTAAAACTAAATATTTAGAGCACTCTAGAATTGAGATAGGGCATACAACAACTGAGTGTATATTTATTTGATGGCATCGCTATATTTAAAGTAGACACATCAGTGAAAATGGGGAAGAGAGAGAGAGATGGAGAGAGAGGGAGATCGAGAGAGAGAAGGAGAGAGAGATGGAGGGAGAGAGGGGGGAAGAGAGAGAGAGACAAAGAGAGAGAGAGAGACAAAGAGGAAGATTGATTTTGTTACCTGTATGGTTATCAATAATTTTATATGTGATTACTACTCTTTGTACCAGAAGCCTACCCAAAACTGTTTATTTTCGATAGTTCAACGAAGCTTGAATTCAACTTAAGAATACTAATTTTTTAAAATAAAATACGAAACATGTTAAAGAAGCTGCTAAAGCAACTATGTTCCCTAAATCACTTGTTGGTAACCTTACCATTCGAAATAGACGTAGATTAAGTGTACTAATGTCAAATAGCAATCTTTATTCCAATGTTGCCATATATTTACAGCATGTCTTGAAACTAAGAAAATCTCTGATATAAGTAAAATTTCTCAGCCTATTAGGAATAGTGTCGCAGGTGTATTGTTCATATTGTGTATGCCAGTCTTGCATAAAAAAGCTTGTACTTTCTATTTGATTGCTATCTGTACGACGTGAACTGTAAATTTGGATACATTATATATTCTCTGATAAGTCTATGTGGTAAAATTTAGACTAAATTACCTATCTCCAAAAATAAGAGCACAAATTATCAAACTGAAAGCTCGTTTATAACTAAAAATTACTCAAAAACTTCATAAATTGGGTGAATGGACTGAGAGAGCAAATCGAAAGTGATGTTACCATTTTGTTATCTTTTTCTTGAACATTGTAAAATTGAATTTTTTTGTCATGTTTGTTAAGGGTGAGAAGCCCAACGAACCAATAAACATCAATCAATCAATCAATCTCTCTCTCTCTAATGTAACACCAGAATGAATGATCAAAACTGATATAAAAATATTCAATAAAATTACAAAACGAAATGATGCGGAAAAAAGACAATCACATTCAATAAATATTCAACCATAACCATCTCGTCATTTATTTTTACCAGTGCCAACTGAAGGCCGAATATCGTATAGACACTTGTTGCCGTGTTTGTTTTGTTTCTGTGTTTGTTTTTCTTGTTTTTGTTTTGTTTTTGCTTTTCGTTGTCTTTTTTTTTAAATTTTTAATATGCATTCCTTTGCTCCGAAATGCTCTTCGTTATAATGCATTACTATTTCTAAATTTAAAAAACAACAAACAAAAAAACATTTCGCTCATAACACATACACTGTATTGTAATAAACATGTAATCGTTTGTAACATCAGTTGTATAAAAATAATAATCTTTCCCATTTGTAAAACTCTAAAGAAATGAGATAAGGAATACAGCAACTGAGTGTATGTTTATTTGATGGCATCTCTATATTTAAAGTAGACACATCAGTGAAAAACGGGGAAGAGAGAGATGGAGAGATGGAGAGCGAGGGAGATCGAGAGAGAGATGGAGGGAGAGAGAGGGGGAAGAGAGAGTTTTACAAATGTTGCAGTTTCATGAATCGAAAAGTATGAAGAGACACAATATTATTTTCTTTTTCTTTTGCGCTATGTATTTCTTATCAAATAATCTAACTTGACTTTTGAAGGACTAAAATCTAAGTAATGGGGCAGCCTTTTTTTGTTTGTTTCAATGTTTCTATTTACTTTTTGCTTCCACTTTGTCATATTATTTAGTTTGATACAGTTATATGAAAAGAGATATTCGAATAATATCTCAATCTATTAAAATCATTTGGGTGTTAACTGTATAAGTTAAACATAAGTTATTTATGCTATTTAAATTGTTATGATATAATTGTCAATAGAGAAATGGATTAATAGATCACGGGCTTACAAACTTAACCATTTGAAAAAAAACTACCTTAACAAAGGACAAATAAAAAAAAACAGAAAGGTTTCAAAAAGAAATTAAGACGGTACTTAATTTTAAGACAATACAATAATAAAATAGTATTAATTAAATTTGGTATTTCTGGGCATGATCTTGATAAATCTTTATACGAATACTTTTTGTGGTATGATTTAAAAAATGCGTCATTTTCAGAAACAAGTTAGAAGCAACAACCAAAATAAATGGATAAAAAAAGAAAATTAAAATTAATATCATTATTACGTATGTACATTGCGTTCACCGTCATTGTTCTACACGTTTTGTTTTTCACGTTTTTATGTCATTTCTACCGTTGATTTTCAGCGGGACAAGATCTTAATTATTTTTATTGAACCTAACTGTTACTTTCTACCTATTCTACCAGATAACTTATTGAGACGTACATGCTGAAGGCTCACAACCCAAGACGTGTTGTCATATCGCCAGTCACCCATATATATGTTCCTGCAACAGGATCAACAGACTCAATTCTCCGAGATTTGTTGCCATTTCTTCACTCGCCCGTCCATCCACAATATAGCCAACAATTATAGTGCTGACGCTGAACGTTAAATCAACCTAACTACTAGTAGTACTACGACTTCACTAGCCCGTACGTCCACAATATAGCCTATAAATATAGCGCTGACGTTGGACGTTAAACCAACTCGACTACCACTAGTAGTACTACGACTTCACCCACCCGTACAAGATTGTCCCTCAGCAGTAACAAGAGGCCAGTTTTTCCAAGACGTTTTGCCATAATTTATCGCCACTCGCTCATGCCATTGTTTCACTCGGCCGTACAAGATTGCTCTTGCATCAGGAACAAGACACCTATTGTCCAAGACGTATTGTCACTATCATCACTACCTTGCTCGCACAGTGTTCTTCCAGTAGGAGCTGCGATAGACCTGTTTCTCCAATAATTATTTGCTACCACAGCCTCGTGATCCACAAGTCTGCCTACTTCAGCAGTTCCATCCATCTTTTTCAGCTGAGATTTGCACAGCCACAGCCGTGATTTAGACGTTTACAGCCGTGATTCAGACGTTAACAGCCGTGATATAGAGTGGACCACAGCTGTGATTTTGTCAGTCCCAGTCACGACTTAGTCGGCCACAGCCGTGCTAGAGACGGGCCACAGCCGTGACCTGTGATAGCCCACCAATGAGAGCCTTGTATATGGAGAGCAGCGCGCCTGTCATCGCAGACCGAATCCCAAACTTCCACCCAAACTTCATGGCTCCGGGTAAGTACGCCAAACCAGTTTGCCAGAAATTAAGGAGTTTTTGGATAAATATGACTCTATCCGTAACCGTATTTTTAACCGTAACCGTATTCCTAACCGTAACCGTAACCTTACCCATAACCGTGTCGCTAATAAGCCTAACTTTTACCCTAGACCAAAGATAATCGAAGTTAACAAAATAATACAGGAAGCGAAGTCCAGAAATACGACTAGAAGTCACGTAATCTCGAAGCGCGGTAAACTCAGGCTTGCCGCTCTCTGCGCGTATTATTCAACCACTCTTTCTATTGTCGTTAAAGCATGAAAAAAAAAATTCTTAGCAAGTCGCCAAACAAACTTCGTATAGTTTTAGAGTATCATACTTGAGCAATGTCAAACTGAATAAAAGTAGAATAAAAATAAGTATTAGTCACTGCTACCTGGTGAAACATGAGTAGGTGATTTGGATAGCAACACTGCTGTGGAATGCCATAAAAATCATGCAAAACGTGAGAATAAAAATATTCAGTTTGTCTGATGGTTTAATGTAATTATGCCAAACCTAGAAATGTGCTGTATGTGTAATTGTTTTTAATATTTATTAGGTGTGTGTGTGTGTGTGTGTTCTTCGTGTCTCTGTCTCTGTCTTTCTGCGTCTCTCCCTCTCTCACTCTCTCTCTCTCTCTCTCTCTCTCTCTCTCTCTCTCTCTCTCTCTCTCTCTCTCTCTCTCTCTCTCTCTCTCTCTCTCTCCCCTATCTCTATTTTCTATCTTTCTGTCCCTTCCTCTTTCATTCTCTATATTTCTCTTTGTCTCTATCTCCCTCTTTCTCTCTGGCTCTCCCCGACTGTCTCAGTATCTTTCAGATTATGTCCATTCTATTTTCCTGCCATTCTATGTCTCAGCCTGTACCTCTATTTCCCTGCTTCTGTCTGTCTGCCTGTTTGTCTGTCTTTCTCTCTGTATCTCTCTCTCAGTCTCTCTCTCTTTTTCTCTTTATTTCTCTCCGCCTCTGTCTATCTGTGTGACTGTCTGTCTGTCTATATATCTGTCTGTCTGTCTGTCTCGACCTTTGTCTCTGTCTGTCTGTCTGTCTGTATCCCTGTCTGTCTGTCTGTCTGTCTGTCTGTCTGTCTGTCTGTATCCCTGTCTGTCTGTCTGTCTGTCTGTCTGTCTTTCTGTATGTCTGCCTCTCCGAAGTTGTCTTCGCCAACATTTTTTTACATAATGTATAATTATATAACTATGCATGAAGGCCTTCTTATTAACACGAAAAATTGTATAATAATTGTATGTGACCTATAAAACAACTAGTGTTTCGGTTATTCTTCTGACTTAAACATGATTTTAGTGTGGCGTGCCAGCCAAACGCTATGAACCTGGTGTCTGTTAGACATGCAGTCACACACGATGGTTTTGCGTTTTCTCTCATGGGAATACCGCAGACAGTATTATGATCTTTCTAAATCTCGGTGTGTCTCTCCGCCTCTCTTTCACTCTCGGTGTCTCTCTCTCTCTATCTTACTCTCTCTCTCTCTATCTATCTATCTTACTCTCCATCTTTCTCACTCATAGTGTCTCTCTCAATGGCACACTCTTCCTCTCTCTATTTCTCACTTTTTCTCTCTCTCCCTCTCTCTCTCTCTTTCTCCCCTTCCCCCCTCTCTCTCTCTCTCTCTCTCTCTCTCTCTCTCTCTCTCTCTCTCTCTCTCTCTCTCTCTCTCTCTCTCTTTCTTTCCCCCATCTCTCTGTCTTTGCATATCTCTCCATCTCTCTGTCTCTATTTTGTGCCTGGTTTGTTTGTCTGTGTGTCGGTGTATCTGTAAATCTGCCTGACTACCTCTGTCTATGTGGATTTTTGTCTGTCTGTCTGTCTGCCACCCCCCCCCCTCTCTCTATTTTTGCGTATCTCTCCATCTCTCCGTCCCTTTTTGTGTCTGGTTTGTTTGTCTATATGTCGGTGTATCTGTAAATATATATGTCTGACTACCTCTGCTTGTGTAAATTATTGTCTGTCTCTCTGTCTCTCTATCTCTCTCTGTCTCTCTATGTTTCCCTCTGTCTCTCTCTTTCTTTCTCTCTCTCTCTCTTTCTCTCTTTCCATCTCTCTCTCTCTTTTTCTTCCTCTCTCTATCTCTCTGTCTAACTTCTCTAGGTTAGAGTGAACATCCATCCTACTCAGCAATTTCCCATTTCAACCACCAGTAAAACAATGAATAATTTAATGTTACCATCGACTACTATACCAGCAGTACTCGTTGCTCAAACCGTCCACCCTTCTTTAGCGTTTTTATTGTTCTTAGTGTCGGCTACTTAGCCTTAAATTAGTAGAACTTGTATCATTATAATAATTATAATATACTGATAGGACATAATAACTTGAATAGCAAGTCCTGATGAGGACTTTGCGATCCCTTGGCCGAGAACGGATAACATAATGACGCCGTTCTGATATGCTTTGTTTTTGTTATTGTTTGTGTGTGTGTTTGTTGTTTTTTTCGGGGGGGGGGGGGGGGGGGGGGGCATTGTCTTTATAAGCATAATACAGAGCTATGATTGGACCCTGGATTGGACCCTGGCGCAGATTCCGTTACATAATATCGTCTTCGTTTCGTTATGAAGAAAGATATCGCAAGGCTCCTCACATAAAAGTCAACTGCAGTTACGTGTACAGAATATTATTCTCTGACCGCCGACACATAATGGCACAGAGCCCAGTGAAACCTGTACTGAAGCGAACCTTCAGTCACACAGGATGGTACTTGGTAGGGACAGCTTCGGGTCGCTCCTCGTTTAACATGAGGAATTATCAAACTTGTCAAACTTTTGTTTTATATAGGCTATAATTGTCAATGTGACAACTGGCACTTCTCTTGTTCTGAGTGTGTGTGTGTGTGTGTGTGTGTGTGTGTGTGTCTTGGTCTATCTCTGTCTCTCTTTTTCTTCCTCTCTCTGTCTGTATGTCTGTCTCGCTTTCTTTCTCCCCTCCTCCTCCTATCTCTGTCTCTCTATCTTTCTCCCTCTCTCTGAATCACTCTCTCTCCCTCCCCTCCTCCTCCTGCTATCTCTCTGTCTCTTTGTATCTATCTCTGTTTCTGTCTCTATTTGTCTCTCTCTCTCTCTCTCTCTCTCACTCTCTCTCTCTCTGGGTTTAACATTTCCTGGGTTCCCCTACGGAATCATAAACCGGCGGTAGATGACAACAAACCATAGATATAAGTTATACATCTATGCAACAAGCCTATCGGTTCGTTTATATGATACCGCCCTGGGTCTCAATCTGTCTCACAATTGGTCCATTAGTCTCAGTGTGGTAAAACCAAGCGATGCTAGATATATATAACCGTAGAGCTAGACTTAGACTAGGCTTTCTATTAAAAATAGCTTCTGTAATGTATGTATTTTCTGATTATCTTATGGGGGTTGTGGTATCTGGTTTGCGTTGTCAGATCAATGGAATGATCATGTCATCAATGCGTGAAGGTTTTAGCCGGAGAAATCTCTCTCTCTCTCTCTCTCTCTCTCTCTCTCTCTATTTATCTGCATGCCTATCTGCCCGTGCCTACCTTTCTGTCGGTCTGTACGACTGTCTATCGATCTATCTATCTATCTATCTATCTATCTATCTATCTATCTATCTATCTATCTATCTATCTATCTATCTATCTATCTATCTATATATTCCCTAGATGCCAAGAAAACACATTATGCTGATACCGACCCAACCAGTAGGAAAAACAAACGCTGCCGCCAGAGTGCGCTTCGAACCACAGACCTCTTGCGTAAGGATCCAAAGTTCTATCCCAGCAGAGCTGCCCAGACCCTTAATCTGCTGACGTGCCAAAATACAAACTCTAACTCTGTATACATAGCTGAACGTTTTTGAACCCCACCCTGAGAACTCATTTTATGGTTATGAACGTCTAGACCTCGCCCCATCCAATACATAACGCTCCGCTGCTGTACAGAAAAAACAAAACAACCGAAAACAACAACATGCACAAGCAACAACAACAACAACAGAACAACAACAACAACAAACACCACATACAAAAAACAGAACAAGAACAAAAACAACAACAACAACAACAACAACAACAACAACAACAACAAACAACCAAACAACAACAACAGACAACAACAACAACAACAACAACAACAACAAACAACCAATACACAAGAACAACAACATGCACAAGAACAACAACAACAACAACAAAACAACAACAACAACAACAACAACAACAACAACAACAACAACAACAACAACAACAACTTCTGATTAACATGGCGTTTCGCAATAATGCAGAGGGCTGTCCATCTGGAGGCAAGAGCGCATGCGCGAGACGTGAGACTTGAGACCTTAAACTGCTATGTTGATCACACGTTCTGCCAGCGAAGACGCCCGAAAGCGTCAGCACCACGTCCAGACGTCTGACGTTTTTACACTCGGCCTGGGTGCGTTGCACAATCCCCTCGCCGGTCACACAACATTGTGCGTCATATACTGTACTGGACATAGCCTCGTCTGACTTAGAAAGCATCAACTCATCAGCTGTAAATTGGCTTATCTTATATAAAGAGTGCGTGTGTGTAGGCTACTGTAAAATCTTTCACAAGTATAACTAGTGTGCATTTTGGGGAGTCCAGATCTGGTGACTTCATGCGTCCTGCCAGAAAACATGAAAACGCCAGGCTCCAGCTTCTCTCGCCTGCAGCTAGGCTACATTGTAAACGGGTCTCAAGACTATTGTCTGGCATTTTACATGGTCACTAGATGGGATAGTAGTTACAGGGAAAGACACAAATTCAGATACAGACAGTGAGGAAAATTAGACAACTTAGGTACTGAATTTTCCAAGAGCTCTTCGAAACGCCATCAAGAAAAGGAAAGTCATCATTCTTTGGACACGCCTGCAGAAATAAATACACGCTAAGGAAAGATGTTCTACAGGGTAATATCGAGGGTAGGGGCGGTAGAGGACGTTCTAAAGCAGGATACATAGACAACATCAAGGAATGGACTAGAAGAAATAGCAGAGAAGTATACGGCAATACAGAAAGACGAGAAGTATGGAACTCCTTAGTACAGAAAGCAGCAGGGATAGCAAACGCTTCTACTCGCGACGCTGGAAAGTAAGTAAGTTACGCGTATCAGATGAACTTTTCGCCTTACAACCAGAGAAGAGTGGAAGGAAGAGGTTAGATGGCAGAAAGGTTACAGCGAGGAGTTTCTCTCCGGAAGAACCCCGGTTCAATCCCGCGACCGCCAAATGTATTTTCGGACTTTGTCCCTCACTGGTTGGATCGGTGTCAGAATACTTATGTGATTCGATCTTCCGTGGGAAGCTGGGAGAAGTTAAACCTAGCAGATGTTTAACAAAGATAAAGGTTTCTCTCCCACAAAGAACCGGGTGGTTCAGACAGTCAAGTCTCTTTAAACCACAGACTGGTGGTTGGGATGGACAAAGAGGGCGCGGTAAAGCTGTGGTTAGAGCATCATCTTCCAACGTAGGAGGTCCGTGGTTCGAGTCTCCACTCTAGCGGCTGAGTTTCCCTACTGATTGGATCGGTGTCAGTTTAATGTGACTGACCAAGTCCCGGATAGAGAGCCAGACAGACATACTAGGGACCCGTCGCCGTATATAGCTTTTCTTAAGACATAGAAGACATATAGAAGACACAGGTGAGAGCTTCGCTTTTTCCGAACAATGATTTTTTCTGTTGTTGAGGTAGATAAACCGGCGACAGTTTCGCCATGTCGGGCGGGACAAAACCCAGCCTACCTCCGAGCAAACACGGGGAGGCGGCGGACGGGGCGCTGCCGGTAAACAGGACTCACTGCACGGACAATACACCTCCATGCGTCGGCCAGCCGGGCCTCAAACCCGCGCCCTTAAAGACAATGTTTACAACACTTTAACTCCCATTGTGGACGTTCCATAGGGTTTTTAACTTCGGCAAACAGTAAAGTCTTTTTGGGGGATATTTTTTTTGGGGGGGTTGATTCATTGAAAATTGTGAAGCTAGTTCTGTTCTGGATTTTCGCCCGAACTTACTCGCCCGTTAGTCCGGGGGGAAAAACAACATCTGAGCAATAGAGAGACAACCAAGTGTGTGAATGGTCTATAAAGGTTCTAATCTCGTGTAAGAATAGGTGTGAAGGATTAGGACTAGAGGATGGATTAGGAAGTGAGGAGAGGGGGAAAGAAGGCAAGTGATGGGTAGATATGTGAAGAAATATAGAGAGATAGACAGAGAGAGATAGGGGGTGTGAGAGAGGCCGAGACATAGATATAGATAATATAGAATTAAATAGACATACAGATAGATAGATAGATAGATAGATAGATAGATAGATAGATAGATAGATAGATAGATAGATAGATAGATAGATAGATAGATAGAAGAGAGAGAGAGAGAGAGAGAGAGAGAGAGAGAGAGAGAGAGAGAGAGAGAGAGAGAGAGAGAGAGAGAGAGAGAGAGAGAGGGAGAAAAGAGAGAGAAGAGAGAGAGAGAGAGAAGGATAAAGAAAGAGAAAAAGAAAAAAAGAAAACAATTGAAGGAAAATACATGTACAAACATAGGCGAGAACATAGAGATGAATGCCCAGAAGACGCTGAAGACGGAGAGAATAAAAGAGTTGTTACATAAACATAGAAAGATAAATAGAGCAATAGTTAAGCCGTAAAAGAATTCGGACAGAGAAAGACAAAAAAGAACACATTTTAAAGTAGGAATGATACAATGTAGTGGTGTTTGAGATCAGAACATTTTTTCCTGAAATGTCAAGATGCTTTTTTTACTTGAGATATTCATACATTCATTCACTTTCAAAGTGTTATGTTGAATCCAAATTCCGTTTTTCCTAGTTTATGCAATTATGACCCATAAATTCACACCGACACTGTTTTATAATGACTACATAATGAGGCAATCTCAGAATGATCAAATTCTATAGCAATACAGTTAGAGAAGGCACTTAGAACTGTCTAATTCACAGATTTCATTATGTTGGAAGTAAAAAAAATTCTGGCAACCGAAAGCAATGCCTTACAGTATACTATAAATTGGCGCGTCGTTCTAATGTATAAATGAGATGCTATAACAAGGAGGCAATTTCAATAATATTTACTCTTGATTTGGGATTGTAAGGTAGAGGCAGAGAGAGAGAGAGAGAGAGAGAGAGAGAGAGAGAGAGAGGAGAGACTGAGGCAGAAATAAAGACAGAGACATAGACAGACAGAGAAAGAGAGATAGAAAGAGAGAGATGGATAGTGACGGAAGAACACACACACAGATAGACAGAGACAGCGTGGGTTGGTGGGGGCGTACATCTTTAAACTGATGAATGTGATTTTAATTCCATCACACAGTCGTTAAACTGTTCGCTTGAGGGGCAGACAATGGCCAGGCCTAACGATGCAATACGTAATGAATAAATCATCACCCCAGTGATGGCACAGCTTGGACTCTGGTTTGTTGGTTGGTTGGTTGGGTTGGTTTAACGCCCAACAGCAGCACTATATAGGCTATATTGTGGACGGGCCACAAGACGGACGTCTGACAATTTTATGTGCTGCCACACACGAAACAGGGCGGGGATTAGGATTGTAGGCACGGCACAGTTTTATTCTGTTTTTTTTGCTTAGCGTCCAACGTCAGCGCTTAAACAGGCTATATTGTGGACAGGTTCCAAGACCAACGTCTGAAAAGTTGACGTGCTGACACACAGAGACAGTTCGGGGGTATAAACGTATGGAGTCAAACGTTAATTGCTAAGTTGTTTTTTTTTTATTTTCCCTACTACTACCTTCCACCAAACTATTACGTGTTCTGCCGGCCAAATGATAAATTTGACTTTCCACATGATTTTACTAAAAGGCGGATTTTAAATTCCTAAGTATAGTTTAAGGCAAATGTTGTCTCTTGTTCTCTCAAACTGGAACAATTGAACTCCGCTGTCGTGAGTTTTGACCCAAAGTCTGTGCCTCTCAGGGCGTTTAGTCAAGCGCTACCACCAAATGACGCCAGCTTTGGCTTTCAAAGACGAGGCCTTGTTGAACTTTGATCCAAAGGAAAAAGGCACACAGAAGTAAAATACTAGGATTTCTAATTCATATGACTTCATGACCTTATTCTAATTTTTGAAAAGGTTAAAAACCCACTTTTTCTAACCTGGATATTGTCCATATTGTTAACAATGGTTTTTTGGCTTTCTTTGTTGAGGGCGTATTAAACTCTTCGACAACTGTTCACCTCTCAGGTTCGTTGGGTTCGGTTCGCTTAGTTGATTTCTCAACGTCCAACATTAGCAACAATGCTATATCGTAGACGGGTCATACGACTAACGTTCGACTATTTTACGCTCAGCTGCACAGAGACAATGCGGAGATACAATGACTCCTGTCTCAGCTGGTCACATTTTACTGACACCGACCCAACCAGAAGGGGACGAAATCCAACCAATAAACGGAGACCTACCGACGTTAGGCGCGCTGCTCTACCACTTAGGCCAGCCCGCCCTTTCCTGAAAAAAAACAGCCCTTGTAAGAAAACACCAAATCAGTGGTTTGTCTTAATAACTTCCTTCTTAGCTAAAAAAAGGTTAAAAACACTATTTTGGAAATCTTATGAGCCAATAGCCTTGAGTTTTGTATAGATCCAACTTCTTTATTGCGAGTGAGTACATGTACACCCTTTGGGTATCGGTGGACTGAGACAGACAGGCCCAGACACGCATGCATACATCAACATATGGGCCGATCACGTGACACGTGTTGGTAGACAGTCCAGACGTGGTTTGTCTGGCGTTTTGTGTCTACACGTACTGTCTTCCGTCGTGCTTGTCTAGAGTTTAGCTTGTCTGGCCTTCAGTCTGTCTGAGTCCCTGACGTTCCGTCGATCTGCGGTGTAGCTTTTGTCTGATCTAGCCTCCGTTTGTTGAGAACTTCGGCATTTCATTGGGGTTTTGTTTTCCAGCGTCACGCCTGTATTGTGAGCATAAAAATACACGAAGCAGAGGAAAACACAAAACAAAGAAACACAAAAAACCACAAAACAAGTCAACCGTCAAAAAAATTTGTCAATGAGTGCTTATGGCCTCATGACATGTGAAACGTATTTAAACAAACGTTTTAGATCTAAAGCTGTAACAAGTCCGTCATTTCATTAAAACAAAATTTTATCGAGTTTCCAGGTCGCGTTTTGCCATATTCAGTTCTGCCCTAGATTTAAAATAGTTCAATAGGATGATTGGCTTGTCTGGGTGTCAGACAGGTCTTTTGTCTGGAAACAGTCACGAGTTGTTGTTAAAGTACAATATGCCAGCTCTGTTAGCGAATCATTATTGTAACATAATAATTATATAGATAACGTAAATAAGGATATTGTCTCATGCTAATCGTTGTCTGAAATCGGTGTCTATGAGCCTCTCTCTCTACTTCTCCTCCTAATTTATTATTATTATTAATAATAATAACTAATAATAATAATAATAATAATAATAATAATAATAATAATAATAATAATAATAATAATAGTCATCATCATCATCATCATCATCATCATCATCATCATCATCATCATCATCATCATCATCATGGAAAAGGATGTCTAAAGGGCCTGCTGTAGACTGCTGCTATTGACATTCCCGTCTTTGATGTAAATTTTCATTGAAAAATAAATTACATTAATTTTCAACATTTTTTTTTTAAATAGTGCTTCACAACATTATCCAAAAAAAAGATAAGAGCAAAAACAAGAGCAAAACCACCACCACTACCACCATCACCATCACCACCACCACAACAACAACAACAACAACAACAACAACAACAACAACAACAATAACATTAACAACAACAACAAGAACAACAACAACAACAACAACAACAACAACAACAACAACAACAACAAAAACAACAACACACACCCCAAAAACCCACAAAAAAACAAACCAAAACAACAAAAGTAACTTGAGTTGGCTGGTTGAAGTTGAATTGGTTGCTTTAAGTCCAACGTCAGCACTGTAGGTTATTTTGTGGGCCTGCCCCAAAACTGGCGTCTGGCAATTTTACGTGCTGCCACACACAAGACAGGGCAGGGAGACCTGGACTTCTGTCTCAGCCGGTCATATTAAACTGACAATAATAACTTGGGAATGTTTAGCCTAACAGCCTGCTATCTGTAGACTATTGCTACCGACTGTTCCTTTCTTTAGCTGACGGATTAAGCACCTTGCTCCAATCACCAGCACTTTAATAATTTATGGATCGGACACGTGCGGCTAATCTAGATGGATTATCGCGGTGGTGTTGGTCAGATATATGCACAGGTTGATGAAAGAAGGCTTAACTACTTAACTGCTCAGGCGTGTATAATTGACTTTAACGGACTTTCCCGATGGGCCTGATAGGTTTGTGGGTGAGCAATAGCTTTGAAGCGGGCGGTGGGCTGTGAGTGAAGGAAAGGTGAGTGGGTGAGAGACGGGACGCCGAGCAGGAAGGGGGAAACAGCTGTGGGTCTCAAGTCTCGAGCAAACCTGGTCCACTAAACACTCGATGGCGCAGTAGATAGTGACATCGCCTTTTGTCTGGGCGACCGCAGCACTGGTGTGGACAATCTTTCTCTATATCTTCAACGCTCTTACGATTCAACTCCCGCCTGAGGCTATACCCTTCCTCCCTCCAATCTATAATCAATAGCACCGTACCTTTTTAACCTGCAGGGTTTCTTTTTGTTCTTTTTTTATATATTGTGTATAAACGGAGGGAGTAATGGTTTCAAGAGTGCTTGGGAAAAAGATAATAGATCTTTTTGCAAAAGACAACCCATCATGTTTCTATTGTCACCGTGTACAACTAAAAGTCTTTGGTTTTCCCGTTCAGTTGTAGAGTACGCGCGCATTATTTTATAAAGCGCGTGTTTCTTGTTAGCTTATTGAACACGTCTCACAGGTTTGGATTGTGGGCTTGGCTTCAACGTCGATAGTACTGTTTTGTAATTGAATAAAATGTGGTTCAAATTTAGCACCTTAACTTGTGTGTGTGTGTGTGTGTGTGTGTGTGTGTTTTCTTCTTGTTTCTGATTTGTTTTGTTATTGTTGTTGTTTTTTTGTTGTTGTTATTAGGGAGGTGGGTGAGGAGATGGCCTGACTGGTAAAGCGTGGAGTTCTTATCGGAATGTTTTCGGGTTCGATACCAGATCGATCACACCTTTACTCCTCATGGTTGGTCGGTACCATTATAATGTGGCTGGC
>RQTK01000386.1:176829-197831 GCA_003991915.1 Elysia chlorotica
GAAAGAGAGAGAGAGAGAGAGAGAGAGAGAGAGAGAGAGAGAGAGAGAGAGAGAGAGAGAGAGAGAGAGAGAGAGAGAGAGAGAAGAGGAGAGAGAGAGAGAGAGAGAGAAGAGAGAGAGAGAGAGAGAGAGAGAGAGACAGAGAGAGAGAGAGAGAGAGAGAGATAGCGAGAGATAGAAGATTTGGTTTGTCCGCACTATCTCTGTATGGAAGCACAGTTTCAGATTACTGATTTAGATCTATATAGTACATACACATAAGGAATAAATTTAGACGCCTGGCGGTGGTACCGGTATCGAAATGGTCAGATGTGCGTACAAATCCACCTGCTCTTTAGTTAGCTTTGCACTTGCTACCCGTGCGAATATCCTGATAGATTTAGTACATTTTTAAAAATAGAATTAGTACATTATGTACCTAGACCGTTGCTACCTCCTGGCGAGCGACCTGGCTCCTACAGCAGCTATATAAGCTGACGAAGCAAGCACAGTAATAAAGCACCATGATGGATTGATTAGAGAGTTAGAGCAATAACACGGCCTGTCTGTCTGATCACTGACCGGTGGTCGGGCTTTATTGAGGTGGCTTCAGTAAGCGCGTGAGCAGGTTGACGTTCATGGAGAAGTACATGTACTCACGTCCATCCGATCAATTTGAATATTTAACTCGTGTCGTTTAACTCACTAGGGATGTCGTCAGCTTAGGGTAGAGTGTGTTAGTGTGTGTGTAGGAGAAAAATGGGAGTAGGGGGGTGAAAAAGGGGGGTGGGGTGGGGTGCGGGACCAAATGTTAGAGCGTTGGTGTCCTAATCGGGAGGTCCCTTGTTTGAGACCCATGTTCGTCCAAAATGTGTACGCGATTAAAACACCAAAACAATTGTTAATCGATATATTAACGTGAAAGCCCTACTTTCGGTTTCTCTGCCTAATAAACAAAGCTAATCCACACAGATTCCAATAAATGCAATTAATTACATTAATTATTGGCGCGTATGACGAGCAACACTTAACGTGACACTTCTAGGTGCTCACTAATTAACACAAAAAAACCCTTAAGCACTAACTATTTTGTTTACCTATAAACTGAGCTTTTTCTTTTGCGCAATACATGCAGTACTGTACTAATGTGTTAATCAGTGTTCTAAGTGTTCTATTTTCATCGCTAGGTTGTAGAGGCTCTTATCCACCTTGTAATTAAAAAAAAAACATAATAAAATATGTAGAATACAAACAAAGAGAAAAAAACAAAAAACAAACAAACAACAAAAACAAAAAACACCCAAAAACTTGTCCCTATTCTTTTCTTTAGGGAAAGTTGGTGAGGAAAAAAAGTTGAAATGTTAGCTTGACCAGATTGCAATAATTGTAAGCGACTGGTATTATAACAAGATGCTTCCGTACTGCTTAAGTGTTATGGTTAAGTGTAGGAGCTCCTCATGTAATGGGAACACGATAGGCGAACACAATAATATTATTAAGTTTATAAAATGTTAACATGGGATGCTATGCAGGTTTGGCGTTGGTGACCATGTCCACCTTGGTGCCTCTGTTCTCGCATGTGACAATCAGTTCAATCTCTTTGCTTAAATCAGTCCATCTTTCTAGCCATTCCAGGCTTTTCCTCTGTGCCTCCCTACCACTCTTTTTCTACCAACCTCCCCATTTTTAAAAACGTGCCCTTAACTAAGATACTTTGATAGTAAAAAGTAAACTCACTGTAATCATTTTGTTGTTGAGTTGGAGAGTTTTAAGAAGGTAGGCCTGAGATGCCTCCTAGCCTTGAGGCGTAGAGCGATGTGCGTAGAGCGCAGTGCGCAGGCGCGTGCCGTGCTGTGAACAGCCAACACCTGTTGCCCCCAGCCTGTCGAGTCTGGTGGAGGGTGAGCCATAATCATTGTGAGCGCAATGATGCGCACCATTGGTGAACACGCGCCCACAGACAAGTGAACGGCTGGGGGGAGGACTGTAGAGGTTCAAGGCATGAATTGGGAGGCTGAAAGGAGGCATAGGGAGGGATAAATGTATGGAGAAGGCTAGAGTCAAACATATAAGCGGACATTGCATACATATATACACAGAAAACCCTAGAGACAGATAAAGAAATCTAAGTATTTGACAAACATGACCTGAAGATCGGTGGGCGCGATGGCCCTGGGATACGACACCGGCTTCCGATGCAGGAGGTCCGTGGTTCGAGCCGTGGCGATTTCGCCCTCTACTGGTTGGGTCAGTGTCAGTTTAATTTGAACACGCTCGACTCGTGTTTGGCAGCACCTAAAATTGTAAGACGTCAGTCTTCGGGCCCGTCAACAATATAGCTTAGATAGTGCTGACGTTGCACGTTAAACCAACTCAACTCAACTCACCTGACGATCTAGTTTTGTTATGTTGACTGCACCAATGTAATAGTTATACTATTTATCCTGACGCCTCGAAGGATTGGCAATTTGTATTATTCTTAACTTTTTTTTCTGGTAACCACTTAACTTTTAACCAACCCAGATTCCTCTGAGTCTGACTTCAGTCTTCTATTCACTTTACCGTTTTCTCCCACAACTATACCGTTTATGTCACGTTTCCTCTTACAGCCTTCGTCTACCCACTGCACCGTTTCCTCTCTCATTTCCTCTTACAACAATTTTCAATTCACTGCACCGTTTTCTCTCACTTTTTCTCTAAGTCTGACAACCGTCTTCTATGTACTATACAGTTTTTTTTCACCCGCCGTTTCCTCTTACAGCCGTTTTCTCTTATAACCGTTTTCTCTAATGTTCCTCTTACAACCGTTTTCTCTCATATTCCTCTTACAACCTTTTTCTCTCATTTTCCTCTTTTCCTCGTTTGTACTTGCAACCGTTTTCCATTCACTAAACCGTTTTCTCTAACGTTTCCTCCGACCAGGCACGATGGGCGGGCGGGAGCAGAGCGTCCCGGGCCTGACAAACTCTAGCACGCCAACAAACAACTGCGGGGGTCCGGGTTCGACTCCCGGCGGTCGGGAACTGTGTGCGGGGTGTGGCGCCCCCATAGCGGACCGCTACCTGCTCAAGGTCCTGGAAGAGTCCTGGCACGAGTCCTGCCTGCAGTGCTCCCTGTGTCGCGTCCCGCTGTCCGGGTCCTGCTTCTCACGTGACCGGAAGCTCTACTGTCGCCATGACTACGACAAGTGAGTACTTGTTGTACAAGTTATGACTGTTCAGGAAAACAAATCGTGAATTTACCAGGGAGAATCAGGCAAAGTTCGCTGGACATACGTTTAGAGTTAGAGCCCGTTCTAAACATTGTAAAAAACGTACACTTCATTGATCTTCCTTCATTTTAAAATAAAAACAACAGTATCTTTGATTGTGGAAATGATGCAGCAACGATTTATGAACCTCTTAAAGTGTATTTGAATGCTATGAATAACTAAAAAAATTCCAAAAACTCCGACTTGTGCCTGATTTACCCTGAATGGTTTACAAATAGTTATGTGTCTGAAATTCCCCTTGTAACAGTACTGGTTAAGTTTGTAACTCAATGTCTTATTGTATAATTTACGTGCGCTCTTTTCCCGTTGTCATCGTTGTATTGTGTTATTTGTTTCTGAAGTTTCAACAAATTACTCGTTGTACAATGAATATTGAAATCTTTATATGCATGTTGATTACATAAACGTTTAAGTCTGTATGTTACTCAATGTCTGATTGGATAATTTACATAACTTGTGCTCTGTTCTTGTCGTTAGCGATAGTGTTTCATAGTGTTGTTTGTTTCTGAGATAACGCTAAATTAGCCACTGGTCACTGATTATTATATAGACATACCAAGTTTTGGCCCAATTTCTAAATTGGTCACGAGTGGGACTGGTAGAAGTGGTAGATGAGATGCTGCAGTTTTGAAAGAAGACGAAAAAAAATTAGGTCCAAAAATATAACACAGCGGGAAAGGAAGACAAACAAAAACGACGAGTTAAAACAACTTGCTTGCGTGAATAATTTTTGGTTTAAAAAATATTAATATAATATCAGGTAGGCCTACTGTTTTTTGTTTGTTTTTGTGTTATAGTTTTAGTTTGTTTAAGTTGTTGTTGTTGTTGTTTTTGTTGTTGTAATTGTTGTTGTTTTTGTTGTTGTAGTTGTTGTTGTCGTTGTTGTTGTTGTTGTTGTTGTTGTTGTTGTTGTTGTTGTTGTTGTTGTTGTATTATTATTATTATTATACTAAACTTTCTATTCCTGACATATTTAAGCCACAGAGTTAAACACTATGACAACATTATTGTAAGCACAAATCCACCGAGGCGATATACTGTATCTTCTATGTCTCTCTTTTCTCAACATTTCTCCCATTCTCATTAAATATCACCGTCTCTCAGACTCTGTGCTGGCCACGGTATATCCTTCTTTATATTTCCTATTTTTCTATCTTAGATTTTATTTTACTCCTCTCTGCACCACCCTCTATCTGTCTATATTTCTCTCTATGTCTTTCCTTATTCGTTTAACTCGTTGGCCTCTTTTGTTATAATTATAATGCACGATATTTCCTCTCCAATCTCTTTGGTTTTTTTTAGGTAGCTTAGCACTACCGAAATTAGTACAAAATTGCTCTAAAAACACTACACTGTACTATAGACGGCTTTAGATTTTCATTTCGAAGACTCCCCTATTGATTGCATTTTTCCGGCAAAAAACTACACTGTACTATAGACGGCTTTAGATTTTCATTTCGAAGACTCACCTATTGATTGCATATTTCCGGCAAAATTCCTTAATTTTTTCGCGTAGAAATATTACGGCTTATTTCTAACTAATAATAACAGAAAGTTCCATTGTATCCAGATTTTTCACTCAAACGAATTCTGAAATAAGCACAACTCACTTTTCTAGTAGAAGTTATTTCTTACTCATCGCCAAAGCCATGACTACACACACACACACACACACACACACACACGTCTCTATCTTTTGTCTGTGTCCGTCCCCCTGTTAGCTGCTACCAACGTTTCAATATTAGCGCCTCGACTTGCAAATGACTTCCGTACCGAGTCCAATAAATCGGGCCAGCCTCTTTGCCGCGCTCAGCTATACGGACGCACATCGGCTTTGATGTGGAGCGGGAATGTCCAATCTCGCGCTCACCCACCGCTAAACTGACCTAGCGCGCTCTAATGTAATAATGGCTGCCAATTTGCGGGCGTTTCCTAATTTGCAGAGAAAATATTGCTCTGTGGAGGGATTTGATCCCCCGCGCAAGACAATCGCAGTTTGGGGCGATTATTTTAGCAGGAGCCGCAATATTGCAGTGGCAGAACCGACCATTAAATCGCCCACACTCTGGCGACTAACTTCTGCTTTATGTTGCTCCCGTTGGGCTAATGATCGGAAGAGCCTCAGCGCAGAACTGGACGTCCCGGGCTAGGGACATTTTCTCAAGTTCTAAAGTTGTAAAGATTGGAACTAAAACGCTTAATGTTCTATTAGCCCAGGTTTTACCTCCTGTTTTCGAACCTTTCTGTGGGGGAGCTCAATATGACTCAATATGATGAAATAAAAATCTCCCCTCTTTTATCATCTCAGTCCCTTTGTGTCTTCTTTAGACTGTGTTTCTCTTGGTCATCATTCTTTCCATCTCTCTTTCTCTAAATCCTTTTGTTTCTCCCTCTTAATATCTCTACCCCTGTTTCTATAAACGTCGTCTCTATCTTTACATTCTGTGTCATTAATTCTCTCCCTACCTATGTCTCCTTTCTGTCTGTCTCTATCACTTTGTCGTCCGTCCCTCTTTTTTCTTTCCCTTTCTTAATTTTCTAGGAAAAATATATTTCTTTGGAAAATGCGTAAAAGCAAATTATAAGTAACATAGTACAGTTGGAAAGAAATAAAGATGGGCTAACCATTCTCAATGTTTTTATACGAGAACTACTGGTTCATTCTCTACTTCCTCATCCGCAACCATAGACTCTGCCTATGAAATTTTAGTTCGGATGAAACTATATCGACCCCCCCACCACCGCCCACAGTAAAGAACAAACAATTAAACGCAGCTCACAATGCCATGATCCAAGTAACTCTTTTTCTCGTCTATAAAATCAGGACATACTGTTGTGTTTGTTTCTTTAATTAAATCTCTCCCGGCTTCTTCTGTCACAGACCAATGACTGTTCAACAGCAAGGCGGTTAACAATAGAATCTTTTTCTGTCTGAAGAGCCACCACCCGCAAAGAAGATTCAACACTTGGCAGTTTAAACTTCCGGTTTCAGAACCAGATTAGTTCTACATAGTTACAAAGGAAAGTCAATGTCTGTGCTTTATTATTTTTTTCTTCTTTTTATCAGTTTTAACTTCCCAAATTAACCATGTGTACCGCCACCTGCTCGCTGAATCGTGATAATTGTTTTTGCACTGCTGCGCACCGTGCAATACGGTGCAGCACTCCACTCAATACGCATTGTTGAACGCAATAAATCACAATCATAGTGACAAGTTATGAATTGCAGAGGACAATTTTGGCGTCTTGAGGAGGGTTATGCCCAGCGGGAAACCTATCTAGTCTCTAGTATCTAGTCCTACCACTGGAGGCTCTTGGTTGTTATCTAGACCAGCAACAGAGCAGAATGTGCCAAAACACAAAGCGATCGCTAAACAAACACTTGTGTCTTCGCGCTTGTAAAAGATTGCGCATTAAGGTACCGGAAAATAGTACTATGACACAAAGCGTTGGATGAATCCGCGCTTAACCATCGCGCATGTAAAGATTGCGCAACAAGGTTCTGGGGAAAAATTAACGCTGACAGCGCTTGCCTCTTCGCGCTTGTAAAAGACTGTTGAGCGAGGTGCTGGAACAGAGTACCATAGCACAAGGCGTTCACTGAATTCAAACATTTGAGATACTTCAAATCATACGTTCCGGGCTCTATCGCACCACCAGACCTCCTTGTGCTCTACTGGTTGAGTGGTTGTCAGTAAATTGTGCCCGGTTGAAACATGCGTTCGGTTCTCCCCAGTCTGCATAGTTATACAGTATCTGTTTCTGCGTGGCAGGATGTAAAACTAATAGACCTAAGTCTTGAAACTCATCTACGACATTGCCCAGCCAGTTGCTGACTTGGACGTTATGAACTATCATTTATCTTTGTCTCTATGAGACTCCGTGATCTCACAAAGCGGTTGAGACCTATCCTTGTTGTTGACGATATGTGTATTGAACCAATCTTAACTTTTTTTTCTCTCTCTGTGAGCACTTGAAACTGTCAGACTTTAGCCTTGACACTCGTCCGCGATATAGCCTTATTTCTAATGTTAGACATTAAGCAAACAAGCCTAGCTCCTAAGATTGGTCCTCAGGCAAGCAAGGGGGTAACAATTAACCCCAATTCTTTACAAGGAATTTTGGGGACTCGTCCACGACATAGTCCTCTTCCTGAGGTTGCATATCTTACACATTTCTTTTAGGAAGCATACGTTCGTCTCTGAGGACCCGTCCATGTTGTACCCTACCTCCTGGCATAAGACTTTAAGAAAAAAACCAGCAATCCCCTCTTTCTCCACCAGAAACCGACGTTTGCCTTGGAGACCCATCCACGATATAACCTAATTCCTACAGTTCAGCGTTAAGAAACAAACCAACAATCCCCTCTTTCTGTACCAAGAAACTGACGTTTGTCTTGGAGACCCGTCCACGATATAACCTAATTCCTACAGTTCAACGTTAAGAAACAAACCAGTAATCCCCTCTTTCTGTACCAGGAAACCGACGTTTGTCTTAGAGACCCGTCCACGATATAACCTAATTCCTACAGTTCAGCGTTAAGAAACAAACCAACAATCCCCTCTTTCTGTAGCAAGAAACTGACGTTTGTCTTAGAGACCCGTCCACGATATAACCTAATTCCTACAGTGCGTTAGAAACAAACCATCGTGGTTGGAGACTCGGAGGTCGCGTATTAAGCGTTAATTTGTCTCTGTCTGCGGTGAAGGGAGCAACTTATCGTCACACCAGTTCTACAGAGTCCTATCTGAAATATTCTTAAGGTGTTTTAGAGATGAGATAGGATAATATACAAGAGGTTGTGACGTTGTGCCGGCCTGACATGGGTAATCCCTGACGCTGTTGCTTGGTCCGCTAAGGGTTCTAAGTACAACGCTGATATAATGGTAGCCTTTTTACTACATGTATATCATAGGAGAGTTAGTCAGGGTTCTAAGTTTAGAGCACTGTTATACTTTCTGCTCAAGGTCAGGCTCCTCACTCAGGCAAGGCTAAAGCAGAGAAGACTATGTCTCAAGGACTGGCGGCCTACAGCATCTGGAAAAGACTATAATCTGACTATCTACAGAATTTTCTCGTTGGCCTTTGTTATACATGTTAAGGTTGACTATCTACAGAATTTTCTCGTTGGTCGTTGTCATATTACCCATGTTAATAGTTGTAGGCTATATCTAAAATTACTTACAACTTTCTCGTTGCCCTTTGTTTTAGCCATGCAGATTACCTACACAACTTGTCTTGTTGGTCTCTGTAACAATAGCCACGGGGAATGCTTTAAAATCTAAGTAACTGCACGACTTTATCAATGATCACTGTGATGTTGGACATGTTAAACTTTCTGGATGACTGTTGTTACATTAACCATCTTGAACAGTTGAAGGCTACATTATTCTGAGTACCCTTATAACTTGCTCTATACCGTTGATATATTAGCCATGTTGAACTACATGTATCTCGTTGGCCGTTGTTATAAAATTAGCCATATCGAAGACCGTCACTTGGTGTGCCAGCACCCGTGTCTTCCCGTGCTCCACTGAGAAAAGCCCATCTCACACAGAGCTTGGACTCAGGCAGAGTCAAGTTGGCCGGGCAGCCTGGCAGCCTGGTGGCGTCCCTCGTTGCCAGGGTGACGCTGCCATGTTGATCCGGGCCCTAATCCGGGACATGTCGGGTATCTGGGTGGTCTAATCTACCGCTGATCTCCCAGCTCCTCCACACTCGCGGCTCACGCGGCACTCGGGGCGACCTTAACACTGCCACTCTGGAGGCCTTGCGTTTGGTTGCTTGTTTGTTGTTTGACGTCCAACGTCAGAAGTATATAGACTATATTGTGGAAGAGCCCCAAGACTAAGTTCTGAGAATTGCATGTGCTGCCACACACGAGACAGGGTGGGGATACCATGACTTCTGTCTCAGCCGGTCACAAGTTGTTGCTTAACGTCCAACGTCAGCAGTATATAGGATATATTGTGGTCGGGCTCCAAGACTAAGTTCTGAGAATTGCATGTGCTGCATCACACGAGACAGTGCGGGAAGACCTGGACTCCTGTCTCAGCCTATGTCATGTGTCTTGCGATGACTGGCTTTATGGTGAAAACAGAGACGGAAGCTTAGGGTAGGTTTTGTACCGGAATCCAATCATTATACAATTAGCTGTATCCTTGAACTATGGAGACTATGGGTGAACACGAAACCAATGAGCGGCTGAGAGAGGAGTCATGGTGTCGCCGCACTGTCTCTGTGTGGCACGTAAAATGTCAGATGTTAGTCTTGAGGACCGTCCACAATGTAGCACATGGCCTTAAATAACCCACACAAAAAGTAGTTTGCTTGTTGAACATGAGTTATGTCCTCGACTGCAAAAAAAAGTCTTTTAACTTTTGGATGATATTCCAAATACACTTTTTTGTCCCCGTCCACAATATAGCCTATATAGTGCTGACGTTGAATGTTAAGCAATAAGCTCGAAACTCAGACAGAAAACGATAATTATGCCTAAGGGGGTGAGTATGTCATCGGTAATTGTTGTGTTGAACGCAAGGACTGCACTAACACTCTGTCCCCTCGGCCTACACCTGAGGTTGACTTGCCCCAGTCGGCCACACGAGTTTGAATTGTGGTACATTGTACTTCAACCACCTTAGTCTGCTCATTGTGGTTTGGTTACTTTGATGTAGTCAGTCTGTGGTCGCAGTGAGACGGCTTAAAGTGAATAGAGGGAAGAGTTACTCAAAGGAGGATTAAAAAGGCTATGTGGATGGGTTGAAATGACAAAATTTGAAGGAACCGAGAATAAGAGGAAATAAGCAGGTAGGGAGGGAGGGATAGATTGTGTGTGTGTGTGTGTGTTTGTTTGTGAGAGAGAGAGAGAGAGAGAGAGAGAGAGAGAGCACACAGAGAGACAGACACACCTACAGACAGACCGAAAGACCAATAGAGACAGAGACAGAGACACAATGATATACAAACGAACAAACATACACATCTACTGCTGATACAGATAGCCATGCAGGCAGATACAGAGTCGTACAAAAAACGCCACCTTTGCAAGAAGAAGTAAAAAGAAACGAAAAGGGAAACTGCCCCCTGACAAACTGTGAAGTGACAAGTATGGTTTAGGCGGGTGCGGCGGTGCAAACAAGGATCATGTGGGATTTGCCGGATTTGCCGTGTCTTCCCTCTTCACTCTTCACTCTCTGGGCGACTTATCTCACCGCTGCTGCCAACCTACCGGCTAACAAAGTGGACAGATAAAGGCAAAACAAGGAACAACAGGCATGAAGTCAGGGGATGTGGTTTCACCAGAGAGTGTGAAATAGTGAGAGATTTCACGCTTTCAAGCGGAGGATTTTGTCTATGTGGATGATTAGAAAGGTAATACATTTTCCTTCTTTAAACCTTTGTAAAAACTGTGTAAAAATTCGTCAACTGCCTTAAATTTAAATTCATGCAAAAAATGTGAGCACGCGTCACTCTAGCTCACGTATCTGTAGCACCGTGAGCTCTTTTTGGGAATGTCTTGGTGAATCTAGGGTTCCTGGTTT
This sequence comes from Elysia chlorotica, assembly GCA_003991915.1. Lineage (NCBI taxonomy): Eukaryota > Metazoa > Mollusca > Gastropoda > Plakobranchidae > Elysia > Elysia chlorotica. The sequence goes on from RQTK01000386.1 coordinate 187,624, forward strand.
TTTTTCAAGCGTATAGCCATGATACCCAGATGAAAGCCTTGATATATTGGTTTTAGGTAGTATATCAAAAGAGTAAAGTATCCACAGAAGAGTGGTTAGACCTTAATGCTAACGGAGCAAGGTATTCTAGGTTTCAAAACAGAACATGAAAATCCCGGAAACGGAAAAAAAATGTTTACCACAAAATGACACAATGGCGCTTCTATTTTATTGGATATTATGCTAAATCCCTGCATTCTCTCTCTCTCTCTCTCTCTCTCTCTCTCTCTCTCTCTCTCTCTCTCTCTCTCTCTCTCTCTGTGGCACCGCGTGAAAATGCCAGACGTTTTTCATGGGATCCATCCACTATGTAGCCCATGGCGTTAAGTAACACACACAACCAACATGAATCATGACCTCGACTTCCAACAAAGTGGGATAACTTTTGGAGACAACACTTTCCCATACGCTTTCCTGGCGTTAGGTTGGAAGGCCTGGACTATCTCAGTGCGGTACCTGACGACTACGTCACCGTCTCACTGCCTGATGGCTGTTGCCCGATGCCTGTTGCCACACGTCAGCCCAGCGGGCAGCCTGTTATCTACAGCCCCGGGGCTTAGGTCCTGGGGGGAAGGCTGACAGCTACTATACCCAGGCCGATGTCAGGTGATGTACCCGCCAGTTCAGGAGATAGCGCTTCCAGCTGGATACCCAAAGGAAATAAAATGTGTCTTTCTGACTTTGACTAGGTTTAGAATTAAGAATACGGTGTGTCAGTGGGGGGCGGGAGGGGCGAAGGGTCCAAGGGTTGAGGGCATGTATAATATTTTCGCCCACGATAAATTTATTTCTGGTATCCTCGGTCTGTCTCTGCGTCACAGGACGAAAAGTTTTCAGACGTTAGTCTTGGGATCTGTCCGCGATAAAGCTAAGTTGCTGATGGTTGACGTTCAAGTTGAAAAAAGGAAAACCAAAACCAAACCATTACCTGTTATTACGATATGTTAATATCGTGTTTGACAAATTTCTAAAGCTTCCAGTGAAGTAGCGATCGTCAGTCAGTATATGCTCAAAACAATGCCTTTCGATGTATCTATATATCTCTCTAGGTCTGTCTACTCTTTCTCTCTCTCAGTCTCCGACACTTAGGATAGAGCGTTTACTTTTTACCAGGTAGAGTGATTTATGTCTAGAAAGTAGAACTGTTTAATCAGCAGTGAGCCGATTGATCCGTTTGGCAATTACAAGAGCAATAATAATTTCTGTGTCTGGGCCCCCTTAGTTATTCATAACCAGAGAGCAAAACTAAGACCCGCATTATGAAGGAGGGCGAGCTGGCGCAGTGGTAGAGCGTGGGACTTCTACCCGGGGTGTTCCTGGTTAATAAACCAACAGACCAACCGCAGAGAGAAACTGTTGGTACAGATCAGTGCTTGCACACGTTGAGTGAGCTGATTTCCATGAGTTAAATGCACGATCTTTAATCGATGAAAGCAATGCTATCAATGCACACCCTTATGTTCACAACGGATATTTGGAACATCATGGGATTGTCTAGAGAGCGAAACATCAGTTATGAGACATCATGATAGTGATAATGACGCCCCCAGTTGTGTATTTTCTATTCACATGACTGAAAAAAAATTAATGTGTTCGAGACTTGAACATTAAAGTTGGTGAGGACAGGTGTGTGTTTGGGGATTGAAGAGAGACTGACAGACAGACTCTCTCTCTCTCTCTCTCTCTCTCTCTCTCTCTCTATCTCTGGAAGAAGGAAAGACGGTGTTTAAGGATAAAATATTTAAATAAACCAGAGAACCAATATCCTTAGACCTCTGTCAAATATGCAGTGCGTTATCTCTCTATATACTTATCTTCTTCTTTCTATATACCTGTCTCTTGTTATCTATCTTTTCCTTTCTCTCATTCTATCCCCCCCTTTTTTTTCATTCTCTATCTCTCTTTCTTGGAAGGAAGGATTGAAACCAAAACAAACTCTTAGGCTTAAAGCTGTAGACCTACATGCTGTACTATGCATCTCTCTCTCTCTCTCTCTCTCTCTCTCTCTCTCTCTCTCTCTCTAACAAGGAAAGATTAAAATCAAAACAAACCCTTAGACTTAAAACTGTAGACCTACATGCTGTACCGTTCATCTCTCTCTCTCTCTCTCTCTCTCTCTCTCTCTCTCTCTCTCTCTCTCTCTCTCTCTCTCTCTCTCTCTCTCTCTCTCTCTAGGAAGGGTTAAAATAAAAACAAACCCTTAGGTTTAAAGCTGTAGACCTACATGCTGTACCGTTCATCTCTCTCTCTCTCTAACTATTCCTTTCTCTCTCTCTCTCTCTCTCTCTCTCTCTCTCTCTCTCTCTCTCTCTCTCTCTCTAGGAAGGGAGGATTAAAACCAAAAGAAACCCTTAGGCTTAAAGCTGTAGACCTACATGCTGTACTATGCATCTCTCTCTCTCTCTCTCTTTTTTTTCTCTCTCTCTCTCTTCTCTCGTTCCCCAAAGTTTCGGGCCCTGGATGTCATCCGTATGGTCTCCCAGCCTGCCCGACTGACGGCCGGCCTGTGCCTCTGCCGCTCCGTACCCTCTGTGGGTATGCATAGCAGCCGATGGCTTTTGTCGCCTGTAAAAGGAAACGGTCGCTCTGGCTTTGCTTTTGTGAACGCCCGGCAAGTTATGGCTAAACAAGGAACCCTCTCCCCGCGCTGCACGCTGTATACCGCCATTGTGTCCGCTGAAGAGGAGCCCGGCGCCCGGAGAATGGACCGGCACTTTAGCCGCGCCGCGTCACGGCTTCACATGCCTCGCGTCTTTGGAAGGCGAGCAGTGTATGTATTTCACGGTGGCGAATGGGCCGGAAGGCCACAATGCCAGCCACAAAGGATTAGTGCCTCGTATGAAAGGCTATATGGGGAAGGAGGGTCCTTAGAAATTTAGAAATCCGCAACGTTTGTTTGCTTGCAGATCCGATTTTTTTGTATCTTTCTTTCTGTGACTGAGACTCTGGGTCTCTCAGTCTTTCCGTTGGTCGGTCCTCATTCATTCATTTTTTGGGGGGTTGCATTTGTGGATTTGGAAGATGTGGAGGAGGCGTCTGCCACCAAGTGCGGTCCTCTTGTACATCCAGAGTGTGGCAGGTCTCTCTCTCTCGTCCCCTCTCTCTCTCTCTCGTCCCCTCTCCCTCTCTCTCTCTCTCTCTCTCTCTCTCTCTGTTTCACTCTTTCTCTCTGTATCTGTCTCTCTCGCTCTCTCTCTGTGTTTGTCTGTCTCATTCCTTCTTTCTGTCTTTTTCACGCTGTCTCTCTATCCACCCATATCTATCTTACATCTCTCTTTACTTTTATTTCATACTCTCTCTCTCTCTCTCTCGCTCTCTCTCTGTGTTTGTCTGTCTCATTCCTTCTTTCTGTCTTTTTCACGCTGTCTATCTATCCACCCATATCTATCTTACATCTCTCTTTACTTTTATTTCATACTCTCTCTCTCTCTCTCTCTCTCTCTCTCTCTCTCTCCCTCTCTTTCTTTCTTTCCCTACCTGGTCACATCAGACCAAGTGATGGGTGAATAGCAAAGATATCACCCCATGCTAAAAAGCATGTTTGCGCACATACACAGCACACTTCTTGATTTCTTAACGTCCGATTTGAGTTACTGTTACCAAACTACGTCGTGGACGTGGGTATCATTTGGCATAATGTTGCCCACAAAAGGCATTATTCTGAAGGGACAGGTTTATTACTCTACCAAGACAAGACCAGTCCTATAGGGTCTTATAGCTCGCACACAGATATCGCAAAAAGTGCAGCGACCCAACAAGTAGGGAAAAGCCCAACCGCCAGAGAAAGGGCTTGAACCCGGACCCCCTGCTTCGGAACCAGAAGCTCTAACCCCAGCGCTACCACGCTCCCATTCTTTACACTTCAGTCCTGCCATTAACGTCAATGATTGTTTAAGTTTTGATGGCTGCTTGGGATGGTTACAGCTCTGGAATATTGGACGATGTCTGTACTAGGAGATGGAAAGCAATCTCCCTGACTACCCTGTGTTCCATGACTCTCGTTGATACACAAAGTTAGAGAGAAAGAAAGAGAGAGAGAGAGAGAGAGAGAGAGAGAGAGAGAGAAGTGAGTGAAAGAAAGTAAAGAGAGAGAGAGAGATAAAAAGAGAGGTAGAGAGAATGAAAGAGAGAGACAAAGAGATCCGCCCTGGGTTCAACGTCTACTTGGTTTCCCTGAGGGATCCTATACGGCGACTGATACACAAAGTGGAGAAAGTTCTCTCTTTTATATTCCTACACCCTATGAATAGACGGGGCGTCATAGCATGGAAATAAGGCTTTGCAGTCTACACGATGGTAAGGAATGACATAATTACACCCCGTAGGCAAGGGCTATGCTAATCGCTCATTGGCTCCGTAGATCTAGGACAGAGCTATGATTGGACGCAAGTGCAGATTCCTATATTTGCGTCTTCATTTTCGCAATGGGCCCAGTAATCGCAAGAGCTCTGATACTCTTTTAAAAGCTAATCTCCGTTTCTAATTGATGCACGGGCTGATCTTCGGATGAACTGCATGTTTTTGCACAGTGTTACGTCGTGCTGAGAATGTTAATGTTGCGCTTGAGTCGCGCGTTCCGTTGATACACTAATTCTGAACATTTCATGCATGAGGTACCGTGGATAATTTTCACGGCTTTGCGTTGTTTTGGTGAGAATATCTAAACACCAGTGTAAAGAAAGTACAAATATCCAACGCGAAATAGATCGTAGAAAGTAGCACGTAGCACCTGTACGTAGCTCGTCTTACGTTCTCTGTTCCCGGGTTGGCTTGGAATAATTATATGACGTGTACGTGTCGTAACTCAAACCTTTCCTATTATGATACGTGTTGTCAGTGACTTCTTTTTGCAGAAGAGTGTATCTCCGCGTTGTCCATACCGTTATTATTATGTAGTCTCAACATATGTACACCCCCTTCCTATTGTCGCTTCTTTTGACACCCACATTCCTTTCTCGCTACACGTATACATGTGATGTTTTTTATTTAACATAATTGACACGCCTTTCAACAATGGCCTTTTTTAAATCCGTAACGCCAAGTCATCTAAACAAACAGAGAACACGAAAAATCATGTAAGATGACAAACGAAGATTATTTAATTGAGAAGGATCGCTCGTGTAGCACTGGCCGAAACCTAAGACAGTTCTTGTCCGGACAAAAAGTCATTCGTTCCACCGAGAAAACAAACAAGATTTCACTTTCAATATCACGATATTCTTCTTCTTTAAGGTGAAAACAAAAATGCACTTCGGGAATATCCTATTAATTTTTTGTTGTTGTGTTTTTTTCACGACACCTCTTTTCTTTTAGCTCTTTCTGTAAGAATTCTCTTTGAATCTAAGCAAAAATCTGGGCAGGTCTTGGGTCGTGGGTCTTTTGTGTGGAATTGAAAGTACCAGTAAAAAATCTGCCTTTTTTATCAAGCCATGGGGCCCATTCATCGGGATAGGATACAAATAATATGCCAGAGTTGCAAGACAAACCAAGGGCATTTTTAAACCAAAAAATGTTACAGAAAAAGGCTATAGGTACGTTTGGGGGATAAAAGGTTGGCAGCTATGCACTTCAGCTGGAAGGGGGTGAGATATATTCCTATTGGGTGGGAGAGAAGAAAGAAGCAGAGAGTGATACACAGAGAGAGAGAGAGAGAGAGAGAGAGAAAGAGAGAGAGATAGGGATAGAGAGACAGAGAGACAGAGAGATATATTCCACTTGGGAGGCAAAGAGCCCGAGAGCCCTTAAAAAGGATACCGGTGTCCTAATCTATGAAAAGTCACAGTTCTCATACACACACGCCTTTCCCGGCTTCCCGCGGCCGGGGGAAAAGATCGCCGGGGCTGTATGGGGTGCATTCAATAGCTGCGGTCGGCTTGGGACGGTGGTACACTGAGATACACTGAGATACACTGAGATACACTGAGGTACGCTGTGTACGCTGTACCGGCCCGGCCCGAGCCAAAAGTCGCTGGGTGCGGGCCACCTGTGCATGGTGACGGGGTTTGACGGGGTTTGACGGGGTTTGACGCCTGGGCGTAGTGGCCATGTCACAGGTTCCGGTGTATTTGCTGGTTTGGTGTTCCAGGGAATGTGGCTGACTGAGAGGCTTTGAGGTGAGTGGAAACAAAACAAGCGCTGTGGTTGGGTAAAATACAGGTACATAGAGGGCAGACGTGAATGGATTTCTGTGTGTGTGTGGGAGAGAGAGAGGGGGGGATATATAGAGAGGAGGAGGAGGAGGGGAAGGAGGAAGAAGAAGAAGAAGAAGAAGAAGAAGAAGAAGAAGAAGAAGAAGAAGAAGAAGAAGAAGAAGAAGAAGAAGAAGAAGAAGAAGAAGAAGAAGAAGAAGAAGAAGAAGAAGAAGACTGAGGCAGTTCCAGCCCAGATCCATGCCTTAAGGTTGCGGCCTGGTCGGCTCTTTGATTCCTTGTGGCCACCTGGCCCAGGTAAAGAGATAACAGACACGGCACCGCACGCTTTGTTCATCTAGACATTCCTTCAGACAGCTCGGGGCTATTTGTAGATCTAGACATCATTCTATCTGGCATTTCGGGGGGCGCGGTGGTCCTGGGGTAGAACATCGGCTTCCGACGCAAAAGGTCCAACTTCGAGACCTGGCGATTGCGCTCCCTACTGGTTGGGTCGCCTGGTCGGCTCTTTGATTCCTTGAGGCCACCTGGTCCAGGTAAGGAGATAACAGACACGGCACCGCACGCTTTGTTCATCTAGACATTCCTTCACACAGCTCGGGGCTATTTGTAGATCTAGACATCATTCTATCTGGTTTTTCAGGGGGCGCGGTGGTCCTGGGGTAGAACATTGGCTTCCGACGCAAAAGGTCCGACTGCGAGACCTGGCGATTTCGCTCCCTAGTGGTTGGGTCGGTGTCAGTATAATGTGACCGGCTTAAACAGGCGTTATGGCATCCCCACCCTGTCTCGTGTGTGGTAGCACATAAAATTGTCAGACCTTAGTCCTGGGACCCGTCCACAATAGAGCATACATAGTGCTGATATTGATTTCTGACATTAATATCTGGCTTTTCAATGATTTGCTCCCTTTCGTTTTGTGTTAGTCTAATTTGCATTGTGGATTTTTTAACACTAATTTTCTGGAACAGGGCTATACAAAATACTGAATTATGGTTGGGTCCCAGGACTAGCGTGTGATAATTTTACGTGCAATCTTCACTCGAAGATGAATATAAATATTCAAGGATGATACTGGGAATTTATTATAACGCTTAAGCCTTTACACAACAGTATGTATATAGTTACAATATATCCTCGAAAAAAATTGAAGTTTTTAAATCGAAAGCGAACTTGCTAAAAAATGCAATGAAATTTAACCTCTCCTCCTCCAATTCCTCCTCATTCTATCTTTCTCTCTCACCTCTTTTTCCTCTCTCTATGCATCTCCTTGTATATATCTCTCTCACTCTCCCACCTCATTCCCTCTCTCTCTGATCTCTCTTTCACTCTACTTTTCTCTCTCACACTCTCTATCTCATGACAGGGCCGGAAGAGTGAGGGGGGGGATAAGAGGTTATTCATGTGCACGGAGAGCTAGAGAGAGAGAGAGAGAGGGAGAGAGAGACAGATTGAGAGAGAGAGAGATTGAAAAAGCTAGAAAGATGGAAAGAGTGAATGAGAGTGAAAGAGGAAGAGGCATAGACAGAACGAGAGTGAGAGAGCGAGAGAGAGAGAGAGAGAGACAGAGATTGTGAGAGGAAGAGATAGACACAGAAAGAGAGAGCGATAGATAGACAGAGATTTATAGAGGAAGACAGAGAGTGAAAGACAACACACAGAAAAACAGAGACCGGAGGAAGAGATATGTACATATAAACAGTCGACCACAGTGAAAGAGAGTGAGCTGTATTCACCTGAGGGAACTCACCTGTCCTCACTCACCCGGTGTGTCCCCATCACTTCACGGGCCGGCCTGAGTTTGTCTACACTGGTAGGGGGCACCACTCGACCTCAGCTAACCCCATTTCTATCACCAGCACTCGTCTCTTTCTCTTTATCTTTCAATTCTCTCTCTCTCTACCTCTTTCTCCCCTGTCTCTGTCGCTCTCTTTCCCCCACTCTCTACCCTTCTCTCTCCTCTCTCTCCTACGACTATCTCTCTCCATCTCTGTTTCCTTTTTCCTGTGTCCCTTTCTCCCCCTCTCTTCCTCTGCTTTTCTTTCCTTCTCTTTCTGTCTCTCTGTCTCTCTGTCCGTCTGTCTGTCTGTCTGTCTGTCTGTCTGTCTGTCTGTCTGTCTGTCTGTGTCTGTCGATCTCTGTCTGTCTGTATGTATGTTTGTCTGTCTGTCTGTCTGTCTGTCTGTCTGTCTGTCTGTCTGTCTGTCTGTCTGTCTGTCTGTCTTTCTCTCTCTCTCTCTCTCTCTCTCTCTCTGTCTCTCTCTCTCTCTCTCTCTCTCCCCTCTCTCTCTCTCTCTCTCTCTCTCTCTCTCTCTCTCTCTCTCTCTCTCTCTCTCTCTCTCTCGAAAGCCTGGGCCCTTTTCGTCTCGCTTCAGTGATTGCACTTCATTCATTGTGTATCAAGCTAGGTACACACACGAGCATACCGCAAACACTCTTCTATTGCGGTTTCGCTGTCGCGATCTTTGTCTTTCTGTCTGTCCGTCTGTCTGACTCTCTCTCTCTCTCTCTCTCTCTCTCTCTCTCTCTCTCTCTCTTTCTACCTGTCTCACTTCCTCTGTATATTTGCACTTTTCTCTGTCTATATCTCTCTTTAGTCTTTTTCTCCCTCTCTCTCTCTTTCTCTCACCTTTATCTCTCCGTCTGGGAGTCTGTCATTCTCTCTCTATCGCTGCTTGTTTCACTCTCTCTTCCTCATTCGTTTTTGTACAATCGTTTTTTCTTCAAGTACAAAAGGTCTTATGTTTATTTCTCTCCCTCTCTCTCTTTCTCTCTCGTATATGTCTATCTAAATATGCGTCTGGGAGTCTGTCCTTTTCTCTCTATCGTTGCTTGTTCCCCTCTCTCTTCCTCATTAGTTTTTGTTCAACCGTTTTTTCTTCAAGTCCAAACAGTCTTTTGTTGCAAAAAAACAACCAAAAAAAAACAAACACACAAAATGAAACAACTCTGTCATATAATGTATCTGCCCCCCTTATTGTAACAGAGATGTATTCTGAACGCCGAGTTAGTGTATCGACACCACCTAATTACACTGAGACAAAGACGTACAGACTTGTCAACCTGGTAGTGAATTGAATCGGTCTCCATCTCAATGCATGGTGGGCGAACGTGTTGACACTAGGCCACCGGGGGAGGCTGAAATCACTTCCTCCTTCCCTCCCTCACTTCCTCCTTCCCTCCCTCACTTCCTCCTTCCCTCCCTCACTTCCTCCTTCCCTCCCTCACTTCCTCCTTCCCTCCCTCACTTCCTCCGCAGCCCACACCGCCTCCTACGCACGTGTACTGTTGTTCTGTTATGAAGCTCACCAGCCTAACCATGAGTTTGTTTTGTTTTTACGGCACGTCAGCACGGTAACGGCTACGTTGTTCCAGCCCTCTGGTACTGGTTGAATCTGTATAATAAGACGGTATGCACCATGTCAAGTCTATCTTTCTCTAACCCATCTTTCTGGTACTTACGTATGTTTGGTTTCCGTGTCGCAGTGCGTGGAATTGTCAGACTTTGACCACAGGGCCCGCTCCATAAATGGGTCAATTTGGCGAAAGTGGCAAGACGTTGGTATCCCAAATGTGGCGTCCTCGGTTTGAAACCCATGGTCGATTATATTATTTTTATTTGGATGATGTCGTTACCTGCTGGTTGGGTCGGTGTCGGTGTAATGTGACTGGCTGAGACAACAGTTCTGGTACCCCCTCTCACCACCCCACGCCCTCACTGTCTCTGTGTGCCACACGATAGTCTTGGGAGCCGTTCAAAATTTAGTTTTGCTTATGAAGTTGAAAAAACGTACTCAATCTGAAAAAGCATAACTTAAGAAATGTATTACTCAATGCTTTGATGTGGGGAAAAAAAGTGAATGTGTGTGGCGGGGCGGTTGGGGTGGATCGAATGACATAAGCGGGAAGCCATTGTCGTAGTGTACATACACAGCTGCAGCTCGCCAGGTCGACTCTCTCCGTCAACATAGCTGGGTGCTGGTGGTTTGGGGGGGGGGGGGGGGGGGGCACAGTTGGCGT
>RQTK01000386.1:199546-211832 GCA_003991915.1 Elysia chlorotica
TCTCTCTCTCTCTCTCTCTCTCTCTCTCTCTCTTTCTCTCTCTCTCTCTCTCTCTCTCTCTCTCTCTCTCTCTCTCTCGCTCTCTCACTGCCAGACGTCAGTCTTGGACTCGTCCACAATTTAGCCTATGCAGTGCTGAAGTTGGACGTTAAACCAACTATCTATCTATCTATCTATCTATCTATCTATCTATCTATCTATCTATCTATCTATCTATCTATCTATCTATCTATCTATCTATCTATCTATCTATCTATCTATCTATCTATCTATCTATCTATCTATCTATCTATCTATCTATCTATCTATCTATATCTATCTATCTATCTATCTATCTATCTATCTATCTATCTATCTATCTATCGCGAGAGAGAGAGAGAGAAATAAAGGGAGGACGAAAGATACCGAGACACCAATCATCTATAATTTGATCAATTAACTCATCAATCAACATACAAAGAAATGAATCAATCGATTGCTGGATTTTCGCTAAATGTAATTATAAAGTGTGATCAACAAAACTTATAACAATTAGGGCAAGAACTAAAATAATGTCATTGTTTTGCAATATGTTGTATGAATTAGAAAGGGCGTACATACTTCAGGCTTTTGTACTTACCGTTTGATTGTTCGATGTAGGATGTAGCTATTTGTAAAACCAATTTGGCCCACCTGTCTCTTTAGCCCTCCCTGACGCCTAAGTTCGAATCATGGGGTTCTAAGTACAATCTTATGGCAAGCTTAGAAACCCTCTTTTCTATCTTATTATTCTCGAAGGCTGTTCAACATCCTATGACGCTGTAACATGAATGTTAGGTTCTACATCAACAGTGATAAATTTTCACTAAACCAGAGGAAAGTCACGCGCTAAATACACAGCCATTCTGAACAATATATAATGGGAAAAGAAACCCGATCAATGTTTTTTTTTATACTAGCAAGTGATAAAAGACAGAAATAGAGGGTAATGATCGCCGATGTTAGTGATAGATCGACAAAATATATTCACTTTCTTTCCCATGTTATTCAAAAAATTAATAGTTTTAGCCCCTTTTTATCTTTATTAGCCGTTCTATTTCTTTTTCGTACTAACTGTGTATGTACACCAGACGGGTGGATGATACATACAGAAACGCACGACCATATAACTGCCAACCTTGCCTTGGATCATCTCGTCCAATGGCACGGTGGTCCTGGGATAGAGCATCGGTTTTCGACGCAAAAGGTCCGTGGTTCGAGTCCACACGATTTCTTTCCTTACTGATTGGGTCGGTGTCGGTTTAATGGGACCGCCTGAGACAGGATTCATGGTATCCCTATCTCGCGTGTGGTAGCACATAAATTATTAGACTTTAGTTTTTAGGCCCGTCCACAATATAAGCTATATAGTTAAACGTTAAACCAACTCAACTCTCAACTCACTGGGTCGACATACTTTTCGCGCCTTTTTCTTTTCAAGGATAAGAAAATAGATAAACTGGTAGCTTTCAAGATCGGAAATAATAAATAACACTTTGCTTGTTTTGAGAGATAAAACTCATGCATATATTATGGCTGTTAGGGTCTTCAGAGATGAAAGGGGTGAAGATGTGAACATGGGTGGGATTGGAATGAGCTGTGCTACTGAACTACTGGGTGATCTTTGGAACAAAATGTCTTGGTCATTTAGGAGTATCTATCAAAGAAACGCATTGACCATGAGTTTGATCCTTTGAGCCTCGAGCACTCCATTCTCTTTACACTATTGCTAGAGAGCTTTCTTTCTTTTGTCTCTTCTTTGTCTCTACCTCTTCCTCTGTATGTCTGTCTGTATGTATCTCTCTCGTTCTCCATCCTTCACTCTCTATCTCTTCATCCTTTCTCCCTCTCACATTATCTCGTTCAACTCCTCACCCTCCTTGACCAAACCTCTTGTCCATCCTTCTTAAATCGCCACTCTTCTATCATCCAACTACCCTGCCCCCCCCCCTCCTGCGTGTGACTGTTTCTGCCCGTCATTCAACCCATTCTCCCTGTGTTTGTGTGTCTTCCCTGTCTTCAAGAATGGCTAAACAATGGCCCGAGTTTGTAGATTAATGAGATGCGCGTTCGCCCCTCATGAGCTCAGTTCACTGGAGGAAACCACATGCTCAGCTCTGTTTACAACTCACCCCAGAGCCAACTGCCTCAAACACATCCAAGTGCAGGTGCAGACTGCCTTCCCCGAGGACTAGATAATAGTGCCCAGAAAGATACTAAGAATGTGACAAATGTGAAAGATGCGAAAGATGCCGGAGACGCAAATGATGGTTTTAAAGGTTCCTAGTCACAAAACCCGTTTGGACAATTTTTTTTCTTATTAATTGCATTGTACTTTGTCTATTATGCCAGCAACCCAATCCCTGTTGGTCCTGATGTAATTTTTTCCTCGTTAAGCCCATGATATCTATGTCCATCATTTTTTTTCCTGTCAAACCCCCTACCCCGTTTTCTCTCTCTCTCTCTCTCTCTCTCTCTCTCTCCCTGTCTCTCGCTCCTTTTCTTGTCTTTTTCATCTCAATCAGTCCCTCTTCCTTCCTCACTTCCTCCCCGTCTCTCCACCATACATGCTTGGAATCCCTCCCTCAGTTTTCTTAATCCATGGTACTAAGCTCATCCGCCTGGAAACTGTCCCTCCCTCCATCATCTGGTTCCAAGCCCCTAAACTGAAGAAACTAGCACCCAGTCACATCCGTCAAAGCAGACCTTCTTGAAACTGTCTCCCCGTCTCTCCATGTCTTGGCGATGTCAGATCAGTTGGGGCAGTTTGAGCACTTTGGGCAGTTCCCGATGCTCGTGATGCAAATGAGCAGCGGAGAAATTTGCATTTGCTTGGCGCACGTGCGAGCGCTTTGTAGTGTATGTGTGTGTGTAAAGGGGGGGGGGGGGGGGGTGGGGGGGGGGGGGTGGGGGGGGGGGGGGGTAGCGGTCTTGAGACGTTCTGAGACTGATGACAACAGAGATTTGGAGTGTAGGGGTGAAGAGGGAGTGGGGAGAATGAGTAGAGTTGGGAGTTGGGGGAGGGATAGAGATAATGGATTAAAGATATAATTGATGCAGTTTTAAGTGTCTTAAACCGATGGAATTGAGGAGAATTGAAAGAGTCACTCCATGTGAAAGTTTTAAAGGACACCCAAATAATAGTTTAGAACTAGATAGATAGGTCGATAGATAGATAGATAGATAGATAGATAGATAGATAGATAGATAGATAGATAGATAGATAGATAGATAGATAGATAGATAGATAGATAGATAGATAGATAGATAGATAGATAGATAGATAGATAGATAGATAGATAGATAGATAAACATCTGTATAGATAAAAGGATAAAATAGAAAGATAGGCCTACACGTGCAAATACATAAAGAGAACGACATTATTATAATACACGAATGAAAAAAAAGCTTTTCCTTTTTTTTTTCGAAGTTGCAACAACGTAGAAAATAACATTTTAGGGAGTCTGCTGACTTAAACACAGTGGCTAGAACTAGAAGGCGAGCTTTGTATGGCGACAAGCCATTATTTACCTTAATGCCCACCGTTTCTAACAGAGCTCAACCCCCTCGCCCCTCTCTCCTTCCCTTGAAGAACAATGCAGTGTATTCCTTACCCCTGAAGAGTTCGATTTGTCACCAAAACAGTGTGATTAAAGAATAACAAAAGGTTTCATGGACGACCATTGTTTTTCCTCCAAGCTTTATCTTAAGTAACCCCAAGCATAGAAGCGCGAAGTAGAGATTTCATCGCCATCCTTGCTTGAATGGCCCTCTCGATCGTGAAGGAGACTTATTGAGGAAGAGAAATCAGTTTTCCCTGGTGTGAAAAGCTGTTCTTTTGTTTTTCCCGGAGAGAAGGGGAAGTGTGTTTAATGCCTGGGTGATCGCCGTGAAAAGGGCCGTTAGCTGGCTGGAATAACGTGAGAACCGTTACAGCACGTGCACCATATAAACACTGCCTTCAAAGACACGGCGCGCGGGACTAACGGACGGGACGGGAAAAATCTGAAAATATGAAAAAAAAATCTCCACACACAAAAAAAAAAATTCTGTTGACAAGGGTAAGAGGGGGAAGGGGTTGCGTAGCCTATATATTCTTGTTGGAGATAGTTAATGTTGATAAAGAAAATTGTTGTATCGTAGCATGGTTTTTTAAAGTGTGGGGCGGGGTGTGAGAAGAAAGGTTCGCGATTTTGTTTCTGGGGGTAATTGTTATGGAAAAAAAATGTGTTTCTTAGTATAGCATAGCATAGGGTTATCTCTTTTGCTGTTGTTAGTAGTTATTGATATGAAAAAAATATTTAGGTTGCACGTGTGATATGTTTGTATTCTTCACATTTTTAAAAATATTTTCTTGGTTGATATAATTATATGAATCAATTTTTGTCCGGTGATTAGGGTAAGAGAAGGGTGAGGAAAAGTTGGCAAAAGGTCCGTGGTTCGAGTCCTGGCGATTTCGCTCCCTGCTGGTTGGGTCGGTGTCATTTTAATGTGACCGGCTGAGACAAAAGTCATAGTATCCCCGCCCTATCTCGTGTGTAGCGGCACATAAAATTGTCAGACATTTGTCTTGCGGTCCGTCCACAATATAGCCTGCATAGTGCTGATGTTGGACGTTAAGCCAACTCAACTACAACTTTTCACACAGAGGCAGAGCCATGATACTATTGCACTTCCGTGTTTGCCACTCACAGTCACATCATACTGAAATGGTCGCAACCAGCAGGGGACAAGGCGAAATGGTCTACTTTATGGGAGAAAAGGAAAAATAACGTTTAAAAAGAAAGGAGGAAGCAATATATAGAGAAACAGGTAAAGGTCGGAGGAATAAAGGACGAAAGTCTAAAGGAAAAAGAAGGATACAAGAAATAGAGAAAATGAGAGATAGAAAATGTGCCAGAAATAATAAAAACAAAAAAAAACAGCAACAACAACAACGAAAAGCAATAACAGCAGCAGCAGCAACAACAAAAAACAACATCTCATTATGAAGGCAAGAAAAAAGATGGAAAAAGAAGATGTAAAATAATAGTAACAATGATTAGAAAAAACCCACCCCAAAACTGATAGGAAGGATAAGAAGATGGAAAAATGTAGTATGAAAAGTGCAATAAAAAAAAAGCAACAAACAAAAGAACACCACAAAATCCTATAATAATGAAAGCGAGAAAGAAGATGAAAAAAAAATTAAGTAAAATATTATAGTATAAACAGTAAAAACAAAATCCAAAAACTCAAACAAAGAAAACCAATTGGTTGCGTATCTACCCATGCAGGGATAATTGCGGAGGCAAGATATTAAAAACGGGTTTGTTATTCAATTAGATCTGCCAGGAGAAAACCCTCGCGTGAGTAGCCCGTCGTTGAGTTATGCCTGTCCGACGAGCCACTTTATGAGAGGTTCGCCCAAATGATTGACAACGACAACCCTTAATGAAAAGTCCCGGCGATTAAGAGAAAAACAGTTCACCTTGAGCCTTTTAGGTTGTGGTGATAACGGTTCGGGTCAGACTTTTCTAGATTTGTTGAAGGATTTGACCATGATCTAAGCCTCGTAGTGGTTTGTTGTTGTTGTTGTTGTTGTTGTTGTTGTTGTTGTTGTTGTTGTTGTTGTTGTTATTGTTCTGTTCTTTTGGTTGCGTTTTTTTAAATTATTTTTTTTACAATTGTGGGGAAACGTCTGTGGTATTTTTTCCAGATAGAGTTATTTCATAAAAGTATTTTTGGAAGATACAAATATTAACCATAATTTAAAGTTTGAAGAGACCAAAACCAACTTCAGTAATATTCAACCAGATAAAACCACTGAGGGCAACCTAACAGATCAACCGGTTAAACCCGAATTCAGCTAAAGTTGATTCGAAATTCGCAAATTGTATTTGGAACTTCGTTTGTCGTTTTTAACCATATCTAACAAATATTATGTGTTTTCAACGTGTAAAGGACTGTTTAGTGTACAATATTATTTTGCTTTCCTTCTCTTTCCTACCCCTCACCAATGTCAATGGCGGATATGTTCACTCCACGGTTACGCGATATCAGGGGTGGTGGGTTAGGGGGAGAAGAAACTGGTGTAAACAAGAATGTGTGGACAGAAAAAAGATGGAGGGAGCGAGAAAGCGGTTGCTTGGTGTAAAAAATGGATGAGCTCTATTAACATAAGCAATTAATTCATTTGCGTCAGTGAATCTGACTGTCTATCAATCTACCCGCAGCATTGCGTCACAGCCGACTTGTCTTGGCCCTGTTCCCAACCCCCTTGCCTTCAACCCCAGTGCCTCCATCCCATGCCCCCCCCCAACCCACCCTCAACACCCATCCCCACCACCACCCGCCCATCCACCCCAAACGGTTTATCTATCGAAGAAACATTGTGCTCAGTGAGCTGCGGTGAGCCGAACCAACCGCCCAGAATGTGGGGACACGTGCATGCTAGCCGCTCACCCGATGCCTACCCGCATAGCATCATCATCATCACCACCACCATCACCACCACCAGCAGTTGCAGCGGCAGTTGTTACCTCCCGGACATCGCTATCACGTCACTGACAAAACTACGCTATTGATACCAACGCATTATCACCTTTTTGTTCCTCTTGTTAGGCTTGTTTAAATTTCGTTGAATTTTTGTTTGGTTTTGTTTTGCTTTTGTTTTGTGTTTTTTTTTCCTCATTGACACCACCACACTGTCACTTTCTTTTTGTTAGTTTTCTTGGCTTCGTAACGTCCATTATTACTAAATACGCTTCATTGAAAGTGGGCCCCAAGACTGAAGTCTGACAACACTTTTTACGTGGTGCCATAAAGACACCGAGCTCAGTCTGTCTGTGCCTCCGGCTTACCCTCACACTTTTTCTCTCTATGTATCCTCTTTCTCTATCCTTCCTTCTCTATCTCTCTCTCACTGTATAGCGGTGGGAGCACGTTACATCGATGGACTTTATTAATCTTGGGATCCAAGCGCGATACAATCTAACAAACCAAACTAAACCACCAAGATGTTAGATCTCTACCGTTTGAAATCCCACAGCAAGCTAAACCGGGCTGAGTAGAAAGATAAACACAGCAATATTGGACTCTTCTTAGAACCGGTGCCGACACAGTGGTCAAATGTAATTCACCGCCCATGTTTAAAGCCTACGGGTCCAAGTACAACATCGCGGTAGCTTACACCTCGTCGTAAGCCTTCCTGTTGGCATACCTTAAGACGAGTAGTAAGGTTACCACAACGTTGTAATTACGACCCTAGACCTTGAGAGACTAAAATCAAGGCCGACAGTTCCTAGATTGTTCAAAGCCCTCGGTTTATCTTCTTCTAATGTGGTAGAATATAGAGTGTTGGTCTCTCAATTGGAAAGCCTCCTGTCGTAACCCACAATCGTTAAAAAATGTATTAATTTTCCTATTTCGCCCCCTACTGGTTGGGTCAGTTTCAGTATAACATGACCGGCTGAGACAGGAGTCCAGGTATGTCAACAATGTCTCTGTGTAGCAGCACGATAATAAATTATTGTCAGACTTGAGTCATGTGGTACGTCCACCAATGTATCCTACATAGTGCTAACGTTGGCCGCTAAACAACAAACTCTTGCCTGATGGTGTCCCTGCAATTCCAAGTCCTGCGCTTCTTGTTTGCTTGGATTCCACGCTGGATATAGGGCGGATTCGCCGCTCTCGTTTCTTGCTCGGATACCTGTATAGAAAAACTCGCCAACCTTACACGAAAAAAGCGAATAACTGTATTCGTTTTCTTACTTTCGTATGTACATCTGTACACTTTAGAGGGTGATGGGGGTTGGCAGTTCTGTATAGATCTCGATCCTGGAGTCCCCGTCCCCGGACAAGAGGCAATAAACCAGAGCGAGCGTGTCCTTAGAACCTGCCGTCTGCCCGACAACGCAAACTTTGCGATCAGCTCAACAATAACGATTGACATATTCACGTCCCCTTACACATTGTTTTTTTTTCTAGTCGCTCTTACATTACGTAAGACTAGGCTAGATCTACGATTTTGACGCATAGGCATACATGCATACATAATTCCCTTATCAACCGCCCTGTCTCGAGTTTGTCTGTATGACAGCGCGTAAAAATGCCAGACGTCAATCTTGTGACCCGTCTACGATATAGCCTATATAGTGCTGGAGTTAGACATAGGCATAAAGCAACCAACTGAACTTCCAATGAGCCTGTTTATCGCAAAGTCTTTAACTTTAACAAGTGAACGAGGCCCCGAGACCTCCCTGAGACCTCCCTGAGGCTGCCGGTGTATCCCACAAGCCCCGCTAATCCTGCGGACATGCGCGCAGGGCTTGACCCGGGCTCAGGGTTATCTGCCCCTTATCTGGCGGCCGCGCGAGGACAGGCCGCTCTTCACGGCTACCAAGACTACCCGGATCAAAGGGAAGCTACTCCACGGTTGCGTCAGCGCTAGGGCTGGGAGTTATCAGCCCCTGCAGGCTTCTGGCCCGGGAGACAGGGTGCTGTCCCGATCATGGCGGTGGGTGGACAATGGCTGGAGGCATGCGCTAAAGTCTTACCTGGGTTTAATGTGGTTTAGTGCCACTTGAAATTCTTGGTTACTCTCTCTATCTGGCTCTCGTGTCCAAGTTCTCTCTCTATCTATGAGTATCACTCGCTCTCACCCTTTCCCTGACATACTTTCTTCCTCTCTAACATTTCACTCTTTTTCTCTCTCTCCCTCTGTCTATCTGTATGGCTGTCTGTCTCTCTCTCTCTCTCTCTCTCTCTCTCTCTCTCTCATTCTTTCTCTCATTAGGATAAGCGCTCTCTTTTTCTTTCTTTCTCTGTCTCTCTTTTCCTTTCTTTCTGACACAATAGTGTCGCTCTTTATTTCTCTATGTGTCTGGATATTATCTCTCGTTCTCCCCCCCTCTCTCTCTCTCTCTCTTTTTCTCTCTCTCTCTCTCTCTTTCTCTCTCTCTCTCTCTCTCTCTCAATCTCTTGTCCATACATGCACGGAACAAGACGAGTTGATCTCAACTTTGCTTAACCCACAACCTCCCGATAAAAAATCGGGCGATCTACCGTTTGACCACCTGTTCCCCTATTTATGGTTTCCGAAGAGTTGAGTCACTGTTTTAAACACTATGACACATGTGGTTATATATGGGTTGAATGTCCAGCTCTACCATGGACAGATAGAGATTGACAGAGAGAGATAGGGAGAGATAGAGAGAGAAAGAGAGATAGATAGAGAGAGAGAGGGAGAGAGAGAGAGGAGTCAGAAAGACAGAGCCAGAGACATTTTTTGTTTGTATTGTTGAAATCAGTGATATTCTATTTATGGACTAGATACACTAAGCAACGTGTCGGCCATGAGACAGTCAGCAGACAGGTGAGGGTCTTATGGCTTAAGGTGTGAGAGTTACAGTTACAGATATCTACAATATCTAGCCGAAATGTAAGACTCACTGTTACGATATCTACATTTATAAAAATCTATCTGAATGTATGAGTTGAGCTTAGTGCTGCGGTATCTAGAATATCTAGGTAAAGTGTGATCTAGAATCACTGGTACTGTATCTACAATATCTAGATAGAGGGTGAGATGAGCTTAGTTCTACTCTATATACGTACAATATCTAGCTGAAGTATAAGACCCACTGGTGCTGTATCTACAATATCTAGCTAAAGGGTGAGTTGAGCTTAGTACTACTATATCTTCAATATCTAACTGAAGTGTGAGTGAGGTGGTATAAACCCAATCTAACTTCAGTTCGAGTGAGGGTTATCTGAAAGATCTTGTTTAATAAAGAAGAAAACCAATAGCAATTTTTGTATGATAAAATCAGTTTACCGCTGCGGTTGTCTGCACGCCCTATGTCTCTCTGTTTATACTTTCAAGCTTCTATGTGTGTCTCTATCTATTCTGTCTTGCCGCCTCTTGCTGCCTCTTTTCTTCTATATCTGACTTTTTATCTCTCTCTTTCTCGCTCTCTCTCTCTCTCTCTCTCTCTCTCTCTCTCTCTCTCTCTCTCTCTTTCTCTAGTTCCATTTTTCAAGCTCTTTTCATGATTTACTCACTCTTTCACTCACTCAGCCTTTCGTTCTCTATCTCTCTTTCCCTCTCATCGTTCCTAGTACACCCACTCTCTCCCCCAATTCCCATTCCTTTCACCATCTGCTCCATTCATTCATTGCACAATATATACTACGGCTAAAACCTACCAGTGTGTCCTTATAGCAAGCTTGCACTCGCCTGCTGCTTCATCATTGATAAATCTGTGAAAATGAGGTGCACTTAAACATTGATGTTACCAATCATACACCCACAACACTTACAAATTATTAAATAAAGAACAACTAAAACCGGCTAGTGGACGCCGTGGTAAAGATAAGAGCCCTTATGTATTTAAGTACAACAAGCTATGAGGGCTGGATCTAGAGAGAGAGAGAGAGAGAGAGAGAGAGAGAGAGAGAGATTGAGGATCGTGTAGTGCATACTCTTTCCTAGCTTAACATCACCAATGTCTTCAGGGGCGCCCAGTAGCTCCGAGGTAGAACATCGGCTTTCGACGCAGGAGGTCTGTGGTTCGAGTCCTGGCAATTTCGCCCCCTTCTCGTTGGGTCGGTGTTATTTTAATGTGACCGGCTGGGACTGAGACAGAAGTCATGGTATCCCCGCCCTATGTCGCGTGACGCAGCACATACAATTGTCAGACGACAGTCTTGGGGCCACAATATAGCCTATTTAGTGCCGCGTCTGTACCTTCAAACCAACTCAAACTCCCTCCCAATGTCTTGAGAAAGACCCTGCACGGCGACGGGACCTCATAGCGAGATAACCAGGACGTGGCCGAGTATATCATAGAAACGCCGAACTAACCAGTTGGCAAAAATGCGGCTGTCACAGAACGGGGCTCGAACCCGCGTCTCCGGCATTGGAAGCTGACGCTACAACCAGTATTACCCACAGTCTTACCATGCCCTCCCCGCTCCGGTCTGTAGTGTTATGCAAACCTTGATACAATCGACCATATAAGAAATCCAACCCTTCTTTACCCTATAACTAAGAAGATTATTTTGAGAAAGAAAGAAAAATAATGCGCATGATACAGTGATGTTCATGGTACCAATTTTAATGATAACATTTTGAATTGATAAGGAGATGCAACCATACTCACTTTGCCAATGAGACTAGTTGTTATGAATTAATGAGATATTACAATCAGTGTCATTGGCGATGCGGCCGATATCACACTTGGCACGGGCTTGAATCAGTTACCCAGTTATGTCTAACATGAAAGAACGCTGAGATCAACCATGCTAATGTTTTAACACGCTCAGTTTGGTGTTGAGTGGGTTTATAATGTGTTTCGACTCTTTGCATTGATGTACCAGTTGAACTAGAGTAAAGAATGGCTCTTATATTTACATTCATGTATACACAAGAAATTGTGCCAAGAATTATATGAATAACACAGTTAAAATATTACCTTTGATGTAAACAGAGCATATGAAAAAAAATATTTCTTAAACAATTTACAACAAAAAACATTAACAGCAGCAACAACAACAAGATTCAAAGATTTTCAATATATTCTGTTATACAATTGCGCCTCAGAAAATATTGACGTTATTTGGGTCAATAACACTAGTATATTGCAGAGGCAGAATTTCTATGTGTCAGCACCTTACGTTTTAAGACTTTTCCTTGGGACTCATCCAGGGTAAAGCCTAGTTGTTGACGATGTACGCGAAGAAACAAAGAGACCAAAACAACACAGAAACTAACCTTATAAAACGCAGTTCAATAACTTTTTTGGCGTTCGCCAAATAACGTGAGGCGAAAGGCACATATTAGGTGCGTCTTCATCACGAAGCAACCAAAACATGACAGGCCTAGTAAAACACAATGATTATGTATCCTATTGTTTGGTGTTGGCCAAATGACGTGAGGCGAAACTACTTACTACATGCGTCTTGGCAAGGGGACTGTGAATCACTGAGATGTGACGGTCACATTGGGGTGAGCATACGGTCCCGTGATAGACGAGCAGAAAGAGAGAGAGAGAGAGAGAGAGAGAGAGAGAGAGAGAGAGAGGGAGAGAGAGAGAATCATGGTATATATATGTCACCGATTTGTGTGCTCACACCCGTGTGACCGACACGCCTCACTGACTCCACAGTCTCCAGGCAAACCTGCTCATACTAATGTGTCTGTGTGCGCGTGTGTGTGCGTATGTGTGTGTGTGTGGGGTGGAGTTGTTGAAGGTTGTGGTAGTTGGGGTGGAGTTGTTGAAG
>RQTK01000386.1:220582-237709 GCA_003991915.1 Elysia chlorotica
CAACCCCCCCCCCCCCCCAAAAAAAAAAAAAATGAAAGAAAGAAAAAAAAAAGTTCACTTTAGCAAAAAAGATACTATAATAAGAAGAAAAAAACTATTGTATCGTCACGTCAGTTGAAAAAAGTTTATTTTCATTCTTAAAATTAATAGATTTAATATATATATAACTATTCATTATTGTGTTTTGTATTTTTTCATTTTTTTTAAAAATAAGTAAGTAACACCTTTTACAAATAAGGTGACGAAAATGGTGTTTAAAAATATTTCGTCGTCTATAAATAATCATAATGCTTATTCTTTAGTGAACTGATCACTAGGTTCGGTTCCCACGTTGATTTGACGCGAGGTGTCCGTGCATTAGTACGGTGTACTTGAGAAGGACTATGATTAACTCTTGGGCAGTCACTGAACAAGGCTTCGGTGCCTCTTACATGGTGGGAAAATGAGATAGGGATGGAGACAGAGAGACAGAGAGAGGCATTGGAAAGGGGGAGATAGAGACAGAGAGACAGAGTGAGGCATTGGAAAGGGGGAGACAGAGACAGAGAGACAGAGAAAAGGAGTGACAGAGAGAGATAGACAGAGAGAAACAGAGAGAAGGGAGCTGGAGGGGAGGAATGGAGAGAGAGAGAGAGAGAGAGAGAGAGAGAGAGAGAGAGAGAGATGGAGAAAGATGTAAGAGCTAGTAATACGAAAGACCTGTAGTCTTCTCTTTCTCTGCGAGATGGTCAGTTCACCTGGTACAAGAAGTTGCAAGTATAATAATGCTGATACTATAACTCTGGTAATGGCGAAACGAAGTTCTTTCATGCAGGGATGTCATTTCAAATCACACAAAGAAGTGCAACAATAATAATGATAACCATTACGCATTCTGGTGATGGCGAAATCAAGCTCTTGAGCTCTTGCGTTGCAGGGAGGGTGACAAGGGTCAGGACAATTTGTACAAAGGAGTGCAACGATAATGTAATGATATATTCTACACTCAGTCCTCGTCACTCGTCCGGCGACGGGAAAAGGTGCCTGGTGATTGTGGCATGGCGGACTGGAGAGATGTCCAGATGAGAGCTTGCCAGCTCAAGTCAACGAGGGCTTGGCAGCGCTTCGTTCTGGCAACCTGGTAATTAATGTTACAGGTCCCGGTCAGTAAGAGCTGCCATTACTACAGTGAACAGCTCCCCGTTTCCCGTCTTCCCGTCTTCCGTCCACGGCCTCCAGTCGCCCACACCTCGGTCCTGGGTGCTAATTATAAAGAGAGAGTAGAACTAGGCGCCAGGTTTATCTTGCATTCAGATGCATAAGTCGGGCGTCCAAGTCCTCTTCTTGCTTGCTATAGTCGGTCGTCGAAGTCTCATTCTCGTTTGCCATATTCAAGCGCCGAAGTTCTCTGCTTCTTTGTCGTAGTCGCGGGCCGAAGCCTCCCTCCTCTTTGTTCATTTTATCACACGTACCGAAGGCAAGTTGTTCAATAACGCTCCTGCCATGTTTCATAGCGGGGACTAAATGTTCTGCGATCAACATGATCATAGTGAATGACAAAATCACGCCGCTTGCGCAAAAGGTTTTCTGATCAGTCATTGGTTCTGAAGGTCTAGGACAGATATATAATTGGACAAGGGTGCAAATTACCTCACCTGTCGTCTTTGTTTTCGCTATGGGCCCGTCATCGCAATCCCTTTATTGTTCAATCCAATAACAGCGCAAAAATGTGTTCAAACATTGATCAGGGCCTGCCTTTAGAATTGGAATCTGTTTAAGTAGGGGAAGCACCTTAATGCTGTAATTTTCGATGAGGGAGACACAGAGAGAGACAGAGAGAGGGGGGTGAAAATAAGAGTGTGAGAGAGAAAGAGGGGAAGAGAGATACAGTGAAAGTCAGAGAGAAAAATTTAGATAATTATATAGATAAATAAAGGAAAGAGAGAGAGAGAGAGAGAGAGAGAGAGAGAGAGAGAGAGAGAGTTGTGTTGAGTTCGTTTAACGTCCAACGTCAGCACTTTATAGGCTATTATTGTGGACGGTCCCCACGTTGAGGACTGGCAATTTATGTGCTGCCACACATGATACAGGGCGGGAATACCATCACCGACCCAACCACTTACAGGGACAAAATTGACAAATAAATCTTCCGATCGTGGAATTCGAACCGCGCATATCCCAATTTGGAGATTAACGCTCTACCACTTAAACCAGTTCGTTTTCCAGAGAGAGAGATTGAGAGAGAGAGAGAGAGAGAGAGAGAGAGAGAAAGAGAGAGAACCATCGACAGAGAAATAGAGATCGAAAGCGGGAACAAGACAAACACAGAGAGATAGAGAAAGACAGATAGATAGATAGAGAGAGAGAGAGAGAGAGAAAGAAGAGAGAGAGAGAGAGAGAGAGAGAGAGAGAGAGAGGGAGAGAGAGAGAGAGAGAGAGAGAAGGGGGAAGGAAGAGAGAGAACCACCGACAGAGAAATAAAGATCGAAAGTGGGAACGAGACAAACACAGAGAGATAGAGAAAGACAGAGAGACAGAGAACGAGACAGAAATAAAATCGGAGACATCATATCAAAATACAGAGACAGACACAGATTCAGACAGACACAGAGACCTGGACGTGGCCCCATCCACCTGACCTGTAGCCGGCTCTGCCCGCGCGGAGCATCATGGGAATGTCTTTGTGTGTCCGCCGGCAGCAAGTGGACTTTGTTTCTGGACTCCGCTGTCACAGTCCCCGGCTCGCCATTGGGAGTCTCTGAAAGGGGAGGCTTCACCATTGACCGCTGGACGCAAAGTGGACTTACGCTGACCAGACAGGGGAGTTAATTACACGCCCAGTTGTTTAGTTATTTCGGGGGCATATCAGTGGTGCTGTGGACATGGCATGATATGACAGGACGTGGGGACAAGGGGGGAGTAGGTTCAGGACACCACTACGGGAATTTCAGAGCTCTAGAAATAGAATACGGGACAACGGTGAATAAATATAAAGAGCGGTAAAGAGCGGAAAAGAGCGGCAAAGAGCGGTAAAGAGCGGTAAAGAGCGGTAAAGAGCGGAAAAGAGCGGCAAAGAGCAGTAAAGAGTTGTAGAGCGTTAAAGAGCATTAAAGATCTAAGAAGAGCGTGAACGAGCAGTAAAGAGCTATCTATAGAGTGCAGTAAAGAATATAAAGAGCGTTAAAGAACAGTGAAGAGTTTTGAAGATCGTTAAAGAACAGAAAAAAGCTATAAATATAGTTTAAGAGCTGTAAAGAGCTATAAAGAGCGTTAAAAGCAGTAAATAATATAAATAGCGTTAAAGAGCAGTAAAAAATATAAAGAGCGTTAACAAAAAGCGGACACCCGCCAATGTTATAGAGGGTTAAAACGCGTTAAGAGTGTTAATGGAGCGGTGAAGAGCGCTAAAGGGTACTGGAGAGAAGTAAACAACGCTAAAGAGCGTTTATACAAATACGAGAAAACTAAGGAACTTCTCTCTTAAACTGAATCATACAATAGGCTGAGGAAGGCCGTGTTGGCCAACCATATTTGGGTTGTTAGTTTCTTAACGTCCATCCTCATCAATTAGAATGAATTTTTCTTGGATGGGCCTCAAGACAAACTTCTGACAATTTCACGAGCTGCCATTTGGGTACCAGAGCACCAGGGTTCTGTCTCAGGCGGATCACATGTGGTCGACACCGATACAACCAGGCAACTGTTTCAGCGAACCAGGCGGCGAGCTTTGGGGATCGAACCAGGGACCTCTCGAATACAGGCAGTGTACTCTACAATTGAGCCCACTCGTCACCACCTCCACCACCCCCTCTACATCCACTTTCCTTTATTCGCGTATGATCTTTGTTTCGCATTTGTGTAAGAAAGCGGCAATGGGACGAAGCTGAGATTGGGAGCCGACTGAGAGGTCTCCAGTGAGCTGAATAAAGCTGGACTGTGGCCAAGCCAAAAAAATAATTATCGCAGATCAGTTTGTGACTCTGGCGTAATAGTCATAGAAAAGCATTCCCTCGCGGGTGGGCAGGGGAATGTTGAGGAAAAGATAATATCTCGATCTGAGAGGCGAGGGAAATAGAGAGAGAGAGAGAGAGAGAGAGAGGGGGGGGGCGGAGGGAGGGAGAAAGGGGGAGGTCAAACAAAGCAAGAAATATTAAGGTGTTTTATTATTCCTTCTCATATTTTAATTGAAAACGCTTTCAAACTATACGCATGTATTTTATTTTCATACTACATTTTAATATTTTATATCTTTTCATTTGGAGTTGGCCATGATACATTTATGTGTTGCTTTAAAATTTATAAAAGGAAATCAACAGGACAAATCAAGATGACAAGAAATTAATACTGTGCAATCATGCTCACAAATAATTCAACAGTTTTTTTCCTATCTTTTCTTTTGTTGTTTCTCCTCAAAGGATTGGACAATTTTAAAAGATTTAGGCATAAACTTTGAAAAACAATGTAATGTCACTGACAAAAATAACCACAATAAGAGCGACAAAGTATGAAAGAAAAAAATTCGTAGAACTTTGAAATTAAGCAACAAAAATCAAAACAAAACACAGCCAAAAAAAAAAAAAAAGAAACCTGATGCTATTCAACCGCAAAACCCGGTGGATGTCGCGAGATTTTCATTAAGTCTCCCAGATCAGCCTGTTTTGTTGACGTGCCCTCATGTGTTGCTATGGTAACTGGGTGGTGCGGCTCTCTGTTCACTAACCATCGACTTTGGCTCGGAGACAGGGCGGAGTGAGTGGGGAGAGGGGTGTACAGAGAGAAAGATAAAATATGAGAGATGGAGAGAAGGGTTAAAAGAGAGAGGACGAGAAAAATTAATGGTACATACAGATGGGAATAGTCAGATGAAAAAAGGGAAAGAGAGGAAAGAGAGAAAGAGAGGACCAAACAAGAGAGAAAAGATAGAGAATAGAGAGAAATGAGTGACAGTAAACATCAGTTTGCGGGTGTATTGGTCCCTTATTTTGTCTTGCTTTCTTTCTCTACAGGCTATGTTGGTGTCAGTAGAATGTGGCCGGTTGAGACAGGAGTCATGAAATTATTGCACTGTCTTTGTGTAGGGGCACGTAACAATCTCAGACTCTAGTCTTGAGATCCGTCCACAATATAGCCTTTTCAGTGCCCACTTTGAGGATGCTTAGCAGCAAACTCAAACTTGAACTCGAACTCTAAACCAGACAATTAACAAGACGGTTTGGAGACTCGATGAAGCCAAACAAGGTGTCCAGTCTTTGGTGCTGGAAATCAATGGTTAGTAAGTAGTGTTGGTTTGTTTGTTCCCGAACTTCGAACGTCAAACTAGACCTGCTGATCGCGCGTACGGGCCCCAAGTGTGATCGTGGGACTGAACCCGGATCGTTTGATTTGAGGCTGCACGCTCAACCACTCATCCAGCCAGAGTTGTCAAAGATCGCTCGAAGTGAGTGACGGGATTTTAATCTGCTCACCCTCAAAACAAATCTCTGCTCGTTGCTCCTTAATGCCATTTGGGGGCTGGGGTGGGGAGGGGTTATAATCGTACACAGCCCGCCCTCTCAACAAAAAGAAATAAACTTTTCTCCTCCCCATGCCAACATACAAGGAGAGGCCGTAGGGGAGGAGTTAGGAGGCAGACATTTGGGGTTCCTCCCTCTCCCCACCCCTCCCTCTCCCCTCGATAAACCTTTGCCCCTGCCAACAGACCACGTCTAGGGAGTCTGGGGTACACGCCTCGACAAACTCGTTAGACGTCTCGGTGCTTTTTCCAATATGCTCCACGTCTCTGCTTTTATTTTATTCTATTATTAATATCGGACTCTTTCACCCCTTTTTCTTTAATACACTACACGCCCTTCTTTTCCTTGTTTTATTAATGTTTTTTCTTCTTTAGCCTTGGTGCCATTCCGTTTTGATATCAATTTGAATATCTTTCTCCTTTTTTTCATCAATATTGAGTAAATGACAAACGTTCTGCACTTTGTATGTGTGTGTGTGTGTGTGTGTGTGTGTGTGTGTGTGTGTGTGGTTGCGCATTTTTAAGACCCGTTTGGGAGAAAGGCGTTTTAAATTATTTTTCTTCCTCTTTTTACAAGAGGATGACGGAGAGAGACGATAAGATGAATGGGATATTAATCTTGTTGTCCAAAGTATTGATCTGTACAGATCAAGTTTGTTTGTTGATTTTTTTTTCTGCTGCGGTGATTTGTAAAATATTTCTTTGTACTTTTTTTGTAGCACATGTTTTCGGCTTGCAAAAGTTTGTTAATACCGAGTTTGAATTCGCAGCAATTTGCCCAAAATTAATAATAAATAGTTAATAAAAAAAATTAATGAACGTCTATGGCGATTTACAAGCTAGTGCATGAATTGGTGTTATATACGCCACGTTTCTTACATTTCTATTTCCCACTGTCCACTGTTTTTGAGGACTCCAATCAAATATCGATGTATTGCGCCCAGGACATTTCAAAATTATAACTCCTTCTGTCAACTCAATGAGATGACTATCCTTATGACTTTTGAATTATGGTTAACTAAGCTACCCACTAACTCCTGCCTCCTCCTCATCCTCCTCATATTATCCCAGACTGTACGCCACCATGTGCCAGGGCTCCCTGCTAGTATGGCACTTTAAAATGTGCATAATAGTATTCTTATAACCAACTAACTACCTGACCAACTGACTAACCAACCACCGCCTCCCTGATTACTGTACGCCACCAAAATGCCAAGGATGACTGCTAGTATGGCACTTTCAGATGTTCATCATTCATATAACCAACTAACTACCTGACCAACTGACTAACCAACCGCCGCCTTCTGTTCTTTCAGGCTGTACGCTACCAAGTGCCAAGGATGACTGCTAGTATGGTACTTTAAAATGTTCATAATTCCTATAACCAACTACCTGACCAACTGACTAACCAACCACCGCCTCCCTCATATTCCCCAGACTGTACGCCACCAAGTGCCAAGGATGACTGCTAGTATGGTACTTTAAAATGTTCATAATTCCTATAACCAACTGACTACCTGACCAACTGACTAACCAACCGCCGTCTCCTTACTGGACGTCACCAAAATGCCAGGGCTGCCTGCTAGTATGGTACTTTAAAATGTTCATCATTCCTATAACCAACTGACTGACCAACTATCTAACCAACCACCGTCTCCTTACTGCACGCCATGGCACTTTCAGATGTGCATACAACTGTAATTCCTATAACCAACTGACTAACCAACCGCCGTCTCCTCCTCATATTATCCCAGACTGTACGCAACCATGTGCCAGGGATGACTGCCAGTATGGCCCTTAAAATGGTGATAATAGTATTCCTATAACCAACTACCTAACCAATTGACTAACAAACCACTTCCCCCTTCTGTTTACCAGACTGTACGCCACCAAGTGCAGAGTGCTAGTATGTTACTTCAGGTGTGCATAATTCCTATAACCAACTGACTAACCAACCGCAGTCTCCTTACTGCACGCCACCAAAATGCCAAAGATGACTGCTAGTATGGCACTTTCAGATGTGCATACAACTGTAATTCCTATAACCAACTGACTATATAACCAACTGACTAACCAACCACCGCCTCCCTCTGTTCCCCCAGACTGTACGCCACCAAGTGCCAAGGATGACTGCTAGTATGGAACTTTAAAATGAAATTCACAACTGTATTTTTATAACCAACCAACTGACTAACCAACCACCGTCTCCCTCATATTCCCCCAGACTGTACGCCACCAAGTGCCAGGGCTGCCTGCTAGTATGGCACTTTCAGATGTTCATCATTCATATAACCAACTAACTACCTGACCAACTGACTAACCAACCGCCGCCTTCTGTTCTTTCAGGCTGTACGCTACCAAGTGCCAAGGATGACTGCTAGTATGGCACTTTCAGATGTTCATCAAGGCCGTGTCCCCCAGCGAGCTGGTGATGCGGGCGTCTGGCGCCGTGTACCACCTGGGATGCTTCGCGTGCGTGGCGTGCGGCCAGAGGCTGCACAAGGGCGACGAGTTTGTCATCAGGGACGGGCAACTCTTCTGCAGGCTGGACTTTGAGAAGGAGTTCAGTTTCCTCCCCCTGAGTCCGAAAAGTGAGTTTGTTGGTGTTTCGAGTTACAGAAAGAGTTTGACAACATTTAGGGGAGGACCGCATTTATTTTTTTTTTAAAAGAAGACAATTGACAATAAAAAGTTCCTACTACAAACAATGAAAATGATAATAGTTTTTTGATTCAAAGAGCTTTTATTTTATATTTTAGACAATGGTCATCTCTTGAATCGAAAATAATTTAATTGCTTGTTCCTTTTAGGAAGGAAAATGAACTAAACAAAAAATATTTAAAAAAAAGAAGTGTAGAAAAAAAAACCATGAGGTTGAACATTATATAAGTATGAACTTCAACATTTCTCTCTATGATACGCAGGTGACACCAGTGATTGTTGCTATGACGACGGTGAAGGGGGTGACCTTGGAAACAGCAAAGGTCCCAAAAGGCCAAGGACGATACTAACGACAAGCCAGAGGCGAAAGTTCAAGGCCTCTTTTGAAGTGAACCCCAAACCTTGTAGAAAGGTCGGTTGTTGTTCATTTTCCATTAGTTTGGTACTACTAGAGACGAAGAGAGAGAGAGAGAGAGAGAGAGAGAGAGAGAGAGAGAGAGAGAGAGCGAGAGAGATAGAGAAAGAGAGAGAGAGTGAGGGGGAGGGACAACGACATGGTAGGGGTTTTGTGTGACTAACTTTATAGAGATTTTAGTGGAAATTATTTAGAACTGGAGCCCACCAAGTAGGATTCCTGATACCCCAGCACTTTCTCTGTTTGGGGCCGGCACGTACAATTCAGTCTTGGGACCCGTCCACGGTATAGTCCTGCTTCTGATGTTGGACTGAAGAACCAAAATCGTGTACTTATTTAGAGCTA
Source organism: Elysia chlorotica (assembly GCA_003991915.1). Lineage (NCBI taxonomy): Eukaryota > Metazoa > Mollusca > Gastropoda > Plakobranchidae > Elysia > Elysia chlorotica. The sequence goes on from RQTK01000386.1 coordinate 229,495, forward strand.
GAGTTTGAGACAATGACCAACTTTATGTGAAAAAAAAACAAAAACAAAAGAATCTTGCTTTGTGGTATCATTGTGTGATAGACAATCATGTACGTGCCAGAATACGTGGCACTAGATCGGTCTTCGAACCTCGGGCCTCCTGCACCTGCAACAACAGTTTTAACCCCATATCCACCACACTCCCTCCTCACACTTGACCACTGTTTGATTCCTAATGTCCACTCCAGGTCAGGGAGTCGCTTGCTGCGGAGACGGGTCTCAGCGTGAGGGTCGTCCAGGTTTGGTTCCAGAACCAGAGGGCAAAGGTGAGTGTCTCGTTCAACTGTATTGTGTGAGTGAGTGAGTTTGTTTTTACGGCGCGTCAGCACGGAACTGTATTGCAGATTGTACCATATTACCTAACCAAAGATGATGAGTCTAATTGTATTTCTTAGGTGACTGATTCAACAGTCAATAAAATTTCACGATTAAGTTTTAGTGAAGTATGTCATCAATTATGTTGCTGTGGAAATTTGCCGAAGCTCCGTGTTAACTAAGGGAAGAAAGTATGCTTAGCAGAATGTGATGAAATTAAAGAAAAACTAAAAAAAAACAGAAGGGTTTCAGTTTTACGGAGCCACCATGCCTAAAAAGTTTTATAAACCCGAGATTAAGTTAAACTTAAGCAAGGGTTCATGATCGGTATACGTTAAGGAAAACAATGTTCCGTATGAAAACTTACCCTTATATAGACAATTGAATCGGTTAAATAAATATGTTCAGCTACAATTATCATATAATTGTTTTTCGCATTTTAATTTTTTGTTTGTTTCGCCTTTACAATTAATGATGTCTACCAATGAAATAGTTATATATTGGTAAACATACGTTATATATTATTTATCAAACCACTTGTATCTGGCAGGTGAAAAAGATCGCTCGCAAGCAAAACATGGAGACAAACAACAATAATAACAACAATAGCAGTAACAACAACAATAACAATAGCAACAACAGCGACAGCAACAGCAGCAAGAAGTCGAGCAAGTCGAAGAAGAAGAAGGAGGATGACAGTGAGTCTTCGGACGGGGCGGGAGACCTGGGCAGTGGAGACGAACATCAGAACAGTGACGTCAGTTCCTGTAGGTCGCAGTTAGCTAGTTAGTTAATTCATTAGTTAGTTAGTTAGCTAGCTAGTTGATTAATTGGTTAGTTAGTTGGTTAGCTAGTTGATTAATTGGTTAGTTGGTTGGTTACTTAGAGGACAGTGAGTCAGCAGATGGAGTGGGGGTTCTGGGCAGTGGAGAGGAACATCAGAACAGTGACGTCAGTTCCTGTAGACTATATATGAGGCAACCTGGGTTATTCAGGCATAGGTCGCCAATATAGGTTTTAAGCTAGAGCCCTCAAAACATTAAAAATTTCTATATATTGGCTTTTTTTCCCCAAACAAATTTGAATATTTCTAGTTCTAGTAACTATAGAATTATACCCCCCCCCTCCTCTTACAATGTATTTAATGCTTTTTAACACACTATTAATAATTCAAAAAGTCCAATTTCCGACTTGTGCCTGATTCACCCTGGTTGCCTCACACATAGTTAATTAGTTGGTTAGATAGTAGCTTACCACTTACTCTCCACGCTTTAGGAAATGCAGACTTTTACTGAGTTGTTGTAGTGTTTGATATCCGTAGCCCTAGCTGTTTTCTGTCATGTTTTATTCTTAAATACTCAAAATCTTTGGTATTTTGGATATGATATTGGACATTGTACAACTGTGGTGAAGATATGGTAGGCGTGTCAACCTCCTTGCGATGCTAGATGGTTCACAGTTAGATAAATAAAATAGACATACTCTTAATTGATAACATAACATTATTAATTAACCGATTTGTTTGTGAGTAAATGTACGCGTAACATGTTTTAATGTGACGTACCCTATCGTTTCAGACGTCAGAAGTCCCGGAAGTGGTCAGTACAGCAACGGCCTTCAACCCTACGACCTGTCACAGCAAGGTCAGTCGGCAACAGAGAGAGAGAGAGAGAGAGAGAGAGGGAGGGAGAGAGAGAGGGAGGGAAAGACAAAAAGAGAGAGAGAGAGAGGGGGGAGGGAAGGGGGAGAGAGAGAGAGAGAGAAAGATAGAGAGAGAGGGGGGGAGAGAAAAAAGAGAGAGAGAGTTGTGTCTTCATTTCTCTCTGTCCTCTGATTTCGTTAATTTTTAAGTATTGTTTCTTCTGTCTATTCTGTGATTTTATCAGCATGATCCTTCTCTCGCTTCTTCTCTTTCATTGCCGATTTTTGTAGGATGGTTTTGGCAAGTAATGTGGCTCTTATCACATGCCCATGCCATTTAAAAACTTTTTTTTGCGTCACCTCGCCCTCAAACAAGCTATTTGGTCAAATCTTTTATATTTACCCAGTTAGTTGAAACGTCATTCTTTATTAAATTATTTTTTTTAAATAAAAGGTTGTTAAATGCATTTTTTTGCCCAATGAAGTGTTAGTCTGAATGATGATGATGATGAAGTGTTAGTACTTTCAGCCTTTTTTTAAATTACAAACCTTTTATATAAAAATTGATTAAACTTCATAAAAATCACAAATTGTTAATCCACCCTTTGTTCTAATTTCTGTCGTCAGGTCACATTTACTCGGGCCACGAGATGGGCGAGCCCATGTACCCTGACACCCCTATTGGGATGGAGACTGGACTCGACCACTTTGATCACATGCTAATCACAGAGGGCGTAGGTCACCACCACCACCCCCACCATCATCCTGATGTAATGTCAGCGGGCACGGGGGTCATAAACCCTATCGATAAACTCTACTCGATGCAGAGCTCTTACTTCAGTGCAGAGTAATGTCACACAAGAGGGATGTCATACAAGAATATTTATATACAACGTTATTGCCATACGTGACTGGTGTAATACACGACTTATGCCATACAGACTAATTAATGTCATAATGTCATACAGCCCTTTGATAAACTCTACTAGATGCAGAGCTCTCACTTAGTGCAGAGTAATGTCATAATGACATACAGCCCTTTGATAAACTGTACTAGAGGCAGAGTTCTTACTTCACTGCAGAGTAATGTATTACAAGAGTAATGTCATGTGTCATAAGTACAGTCCAATGATTACCTGTGCATGCCCTCGATGTCATGGATGTCCTGACACAACCCTTTCCCGGTCTATGACAAACCTTGATGGAGGCTGTCATACAGTTCAGGCTGTCACACGACTTTGTGTGGAACGTTAAATGTGGATATGTAGCCATATGGTACTGTTTCTGCTAGTAGTTAGTACTACTGGATGCAGAGGTCTTACCAAGACTTACAAAACTATTTTTCTGGAACGAACCATTTTGGAAGTTCTGTGAAACAGTTAAAGTTAAAAAAGCTTCTGGTATCCCGGAGAGCATCTTTCTCTGTGTGGAATAACGCCAAAACTAATAAAGCCAATGTTGAAGCTACAAATTGGAAATTTCTTCAGAAAAGTTGGACGTTACTTAAGTTATGGTGTGTACTAAGTTCAGTTCAATTCAGTTCAGTCCCTTGTCTGTGCAATCATGGAGGAGGCAATCATGGACGAAACATTGCAAGACAGCGAACTCCCAACAGGTCCATACTCGGCCAATCTTGTCAGCGTTAGGCTGTTCCGTCTGATCCATCTCTTCCTTAAAAAAAAAAACATTTGTCAACAAACGTGTTTAGACGGGGAAAAGCTGTTGCAAGCCATATAACAAACTAAAAGATCGTTGCAAAGTTTCACAGCACAACCATTGACTAAGATGTCCGGATTAAAGTTTCACATTGACGACGTGTCTAACAAGCGAGCAGTGAACTCTTCACAATGGAAGGGCTATAATGTTTTTTTTTCTCTTCCACTCAACTTTCTGAACAGAACGTTCCGAGTTCATGTGTAATTTATGTGTAAATAATTGAAAAAAAAATCATAAAACACACAAACGTTTTATGGAATTATACATGTATGTCTGTTCTTATGACACTTGCACACAAAGACAGTGTGCACAAAACTCAGGGTTTTATTGATTGATAAACAAAATAAAAAGAAACAAACAAACAAAACAAAAAACAACAAGATACGATGCGCTTAATGAAACGAAGAAAACATGGCGCGAAGTTCAAATTTGTCTTATGAGCTTTATCATTTACAAATATGTTTATCTTATCATAAATTGCAAATTTACGAACTGTTCGTAAATTTAATATCGCCGATTTATGCAGTGAACGTTTGAAAAAAAGTAGAAAAAATATATCACTTTCGTATCAAATTCTGTATCATTATAATTATGAATCATCACCAATGTACATGTATCCTTAATTTCTGTATATTGAAGAGCTCCATCCCATCTTGGCATGCCATTTTGTAAATCTATAGTAGTGGAAGTAAGACAGGAAGTAAGTACTATGTATTTTCATTTTATTAAAGTGCTCTTTGTCTGAGGTCTAAAAGACACTTTTATATAATCTTTTGAGGAGAGGTTGCTTTTGAAGCTCCGCGGAAGACAGTGTCATTTATACTACAGACGACATCTGGAGGGGACTACGTTATTCTTTTCCTTACCTGATCTAGCTGGTTTCGAAAACACACGAGATCTTGCAGGGAGACATGGGCACCCGTCTCAGCCTGTCACATTAGACTGACACCAACGCAACCAGTAACCAACCAACGTGAAAACACGGCTACCAGAGTAGAGCTTGAACCTGCAACCTTCTGATAAAAACGCGCACGATCTACCCTGGGCCACCTTGCTCACTAAGGCATTGAAAATTGCCAGTTTGGCAGTTATTTTCATCCAAAGTTTTGTGTGTGTTTTTTCTTCCTTTGAAATTTCCCTTGACAGTCGCGCTACCATGCCATATAACAGACACGAATAGGATTGCTGTCGGCTAGATCGAATATGTACAACGTTGCTCTTAATTTAAACCCAGAAGTAAAGCTTTTATATAGTAAAAACGACCCGTTAGTGTGGGGCCCAAGCTTAAAACACTGTTATACTTGTCACGCTAGATCTACACCCATCTTTTGAATCAGTAATGCATGATGAATATTCACATGTATTCGCGTCTCATGTCAATCAAGTGAAAAGAAAAAAATAATTTCAGACAGTGGTGATAATGTTAATATGGATGGTCGTGTTCCTTACAAATATTAATAAAATAATGCTTTGTAAATTGGAATTCGTCACCCTTGATGTCTTTTTTTTTAGACCTACTTGGCGTTAAGACAGGAAAGTTGTTCGTTTTTTGCCCATCATGGAGTTAATAATTCAATTTATTTGGCTGTAAATTTATGTTCGCTGTGATTTTTGTTGTTGTTGTTGTTTTATTTCTTTTTGTGTGCACACGGTCTATTCATGAAGCTTTTTATGTTTTAAATATTGAGCTACGATTGTGTTTTTGAGTCAGCGGTGCTGGACTAATTAGTTAAACGGTTTCTCCAACGTCAGCAAAACGTAAAAAAGTGGGCCATGTCGCAGACTAACGCTAAGATTAACGTATCACAATATTACGCGCTGCCACACAGAGACAGTACGGGGAGACCTGTCTCACTCGGTCACATTAAACTGACACCGACCCAACTAGGGAGAGCAATCGCCAGGGCTCGAACCCGAACCTTTTGTGCCGGAAGCCGACGTTCTACCCCAGTGCCACCGCGTCCGCCTCCTCGCAACATCAGACCAAAGTACTGTATATGATAGTTTAGCGGCACTCCCGACATCACCAACCCGTAACATGTACACATGCATGCTTAAAACTGTACGAGTTTAGCGCACACAAAGACGTTTATTATTTCTCTTTTTTGTTGTTGTTTTTGCTTTAAAGTTGGCAGAAAATTATGACCTAGATCCAGCTTGCTTTATTGAAATCACGCCAAGTGTTTAAACTCAAACCAATCCTAAATTTTATGTAAATATCTCAAATATGCCTATTCAAAGTAAAACAAAAATAACATTATTATTTATTCATTTTTATATTTGACTTAACGAACTCTGAAGTGTATAAAACTGCAAATCTTATGATAAAATATGATCGGAATGAGACTGCAAATTAAAGAAAATGTTAATAATTATCTTATCGTGCATTCATTGCTGTCGCATCTGTTTTTCTTGATACTATTTATTATGCATAGCGCACATTTTGTATGAGTTAGTGATGTGTATCCTTATAAAAATGATCAAAGCATTCAAACTGCTTTGCAAAAAATGTACTGTGTTACCCTTGTCGGTTCGTGCAATGAGATTAGTCTCTAGGGTAGTAAGTACAACAGCGCTATAATCTTACACCCCCGACTAAGAATTTTTTTTGCTCTTACAAAGCACGCTAAGTCTGGGGACTAAGTTGACAGCACTAGTTGTACTTACTAGTCCATACTCTGTTACCTTTGTGATTAGATAGAAATAAAATTGCTGTCTCCCCGAGCACAGATGTCCCGAGTTGTGGCTTTGAACTCACCTGTACCAGGTTTATAACAGCACTCTTGTTAAATAAGAATACTATTATTTTTGTAACTACATGTATCTGGTTATTTTATCTTTTCTTTTATTGATTGAGTTTCGGTCGTTAATTTCATGGCTACAGAACGTGAAAAGTGATAGGTTATAGAAAAATATACTTTTTTATGTTGAGTATGCATGTCATTGGTCTTTGGTGGTGGTGGTGGTGGTGGTGGTGGTGGTGGTGGTGGTGGTGGTGCTGCTGCTGCTGCTGATGATGATGATGATGATGATGATGATGATGATGATGATGATGATGATGATGATGATGATGATGATGATGATGATGATGATGATGATGATGATGATGATGATGATGATGATCACAATGATGATGAAAATAATAGTAGAAATGGTGGTAGTTGCGGTGGTGAATATAGTAAATGTAGACTCTATATTTACTCTAGTTATAGCCATTATCAAATTGATGTTGCCTATAACGATGACTGCAACATTAATGAAGATCACACATTAAAACTAAAAAAGGAGAGAATTACTCAATTAGAGGGGTGACATATAAATCGTCTTGGGAAATGAAATCTGTATACAAAAACTCCAGACAACAAAAATTGAAGTTAAAAATTACAAGAGTAATAGAAGGTTTAGGTTAAGGAGCGGAAAGATGGAAGGATGAGAAGAATGTACAAAAAAGAAGAGAGAAGAGGTGAAACAGAAGGAAAAAGAGAACAGGTTGAAGGGAAAAAAATAAAAGAAAAATAATGAACACCAGGGATAGAGAGATAGAGAAAAGAGAAAAGGAAATAAAGAAAAAGAGAAAGAGAGAAGGAAATAGAGACACAGGGAGATTGAGAAAGACAGAGAGAACGAGAGAGAGAGAGAGAGAGAGAGAGAGAGGTGAGTAAAAAGAAGAAGATATTTAAAGCTATAAAATGAATCACAACAAATTTTAACGTCTCCGAAGGAAATCATAAAAAAGGATTATTTCTGCAATCCAAAATTCATTACCCGCAAAAGCAAATTTCTGCAAATGCTGAGGGATAAAGCCTAGTTAAATACCAGCAATATAATCAGCCATGTCGTCCCTTTAATTCTTCTCTAGCCTTTGCAGTAACAGGTGTTTTCGCCCCACAGAATTTACATTGTGGAGTCGTCGATATCTTGTTTTTTATTCTTCTTCTTTTTTCGTATTGAAGGCGTAGACTCTAGTCTGCTAACTACAAAGACGACGTAAACATAGACGCTCGTCTTCCTCTGTATTTAGATGACTTAGTCGGGCGTCTTTTTATACCTCGTCGTTGTACTTAATACGTGGATCTAGTAGTAAGACGACCAACACCTGCCGTCTAACAGATACGAAAGAAGCGAGACAGTTCGCCGGGTCGACCAATGGATTATAGCACGGGTCTTTTGTCCACAGCAGTGGTTTTTATTGATGCGCTGCTAGTCAATCGATCTCACACACAGAGAGACAGACAAACACACAGACAGACCGAGAGACAGACAAACAGACAGTCATGACCAAAACAATCTCTCTGCATTGCTCACATCATATATCTATCTATCTAAGGTAGTAGGCGGAGGTTAGGAGAGTGTTTGAATGAAGGGACAAAGAAGGATTAATTGATTGTTAAGGGTTTGACTGTAAGTACTCGTATATTGACTGCAAAGGGTGATTCGCTTGTCCATACTACCCCTCTCTCTCTCTCTCTCTCTCTCTCTCTCTCTCTCTCTCTTTCTCTCTTTC
>RQTK01000386.1:237843-275343 GCA_003991915.1 Elysia chlorotica
CTACCTATCTATCTATCTATCTATCTATCTATCTATCTATCTATCTATCTATCTATCTATCTATCTATCTATCTATCTATCTATCTATCTATCTATCTATCTATCTGTATATCTCTTTTCCTTCTCTTTCTTAATATCTCCATTATCTACCTCTTTTCTATCCTTTGATATCTCTATCTGAGTATCTCTCTCTGTAAATTTGTTCCTGCTTTATCCTGACTCTCTCTTGTCAGACGTCCGTCTTGGGGCCAGTCCATAACATAGCCTATATAGTGCTGCTGTTGGGCGTTAAACCAACCCCAACCAACCAACCTTTGTCTCCCACTGTCTCGCTCTGAGTATCTCTCTCTCTCTCTCTCTCTCTCTCTCTCTCTCTCTCTCTCTCTCTCTCACTCTATCTATCTATCTATCTATCTATCTATCTATCTCTTTCTTTCTGTCTGTCTGTCAATCTCCTTCCCTCTGATTTTTACTCTAATCCATTCATATATCTCTTTGTGGCTTCCACTTATTTAGGTAGATATTGTATGGTTGAATTTCATAAATATAATTCGTATGTATATTCTTCCCTCAATCGGAAACCATTTTTCTTCATTTTTTTATCCACCCCGTCCACAGATTTAAACAAAGAATAAAAGAGCATATCCTCTCTTCTTTGTATAAGGAAAACACAAAAGAATGGATCAGCCTAAAATTAAATTAGAAAATCATTAAAGAAAAAGTCTGCCTAATGACGCATTTGGAGTGCTGCTACTCAAGTCCGGGAAACATTACCATTCCTCCTTTTAATAGGGGTGCGGAGGCCCTGGGGTAGAAGATCGGCTTCCGACGCAAATGGTCCAGGTTTGAGTCCTGGCGATTGCGCTCCCTACTGGTTGGGTCGGTGTCAGTTTAATGTGACCGGCTGAGACAGGAGTCATGGTATCCCCGCCCTGTCTCGTGTGTGGCAGCACATAAAATTGTCAGACGTCAGTCTTGGGGCCGGTCCACAATATAGCCTGATGTTGGACGTTAAACCAACTTAACTCAACTCCTCCTGTTAATAACACACATGAAAACTTGGGCACCCCGATCTTTCACCGAAATCGATTATTTCTCTTTTACTTAAGTGATCGTCTTGAGGGAATGAAAATTAAGAACCAACTGATTAACAGTATGTAATAATACGTTAAAACGAATATTCAAAATAGTAACCATAGATTTTTTTTGTTCCATTTCTAATTTTGTGTTCCAATTTAATAGTTCACACCAGGCATCGTATCTAAAGGCTATACTCTAAATTTCCTACACAAAAAAGGATCATTTGAATTGTAAGTAAATTGAAACAAAAACGAAGTATAAACAACTCAACGTCTAATAATATGCCAGGCATTTCAAGGTAGAATTATCGGCAAAGGCTTTTACTCGGGGTTATATTAGAGCGGAGGTGGAGATAGAGAGGGAGAGTGAGAGAGAAAGAAAAACAGAAATATAGAGAGAGATAGAGGGAGACAAAAAAGGGGCTCATAAAAAAATAGGTTATAAGACTTTCAAGGGAAACAACATACTTTGATGGAAAGTGAAAATCTTTTACTTACGTTGATGATCTCTCTTTGATTGCAATAGCTGCATTTGTTAAAGATTAAAACCCATTAAGAAAGCATGCTCCGATATGTAACAAATCGTGTAATTAATGAAATCGATGAAATTGTTTAATTTCTTCCAACCGTAAAATTTTGTTCGAATTTTATAGGGTTATCTGCATTCGTATATAAAGGCATCCTTTAACATTCTTACGCAAAACCAGGGTCCTTTGAATTAAAAGTAAATTGCAGAAATAAAATAAAATTAATGTCTAAAGATATGGCCTATAGTGTTTTTGCTCATAGCATGTGAAGATAGAAATACCGTGAAAGGTTTATGCTAGAGTTATAGTAGTATGAGAGAGGAAGAGAGAGAGAGAGAGAGAGAGAGAGAGAGAGAGAGAGAGAGAGAGAGAGAGAGAGAGAGAGAGACAGACAGACAGACATAGAGAGAGATAGAGAGAGAATTGAGTGAGAGAGGGAGAAAGGTAGAAGAGAAATATGACAAAGAGAGGCAGGGAAAGAGATAGCGCGATAGATATAAATAGAGGGGGAATAGAAACAGTGAAAGAGTGGTTGAGATAAGATCACGCAAAAAATTATCTCCCTTTCACTGTACTATTGGGATGTTTTATTATAGTTTATTTATTTGTACTGTTTGTTTGTTTGTTTGATTTTTTTGTGTGTGTGTGTGTTTGGATTTGGCTGAAAGGTTAGGGGTGTCTAATTTTTTATGTTTGTTATAAAGGGGAGGAATGGGAATTTTTTCATCAATGATTTTTGAATGTTATGTTAGACTGATTCGTGCTGTTGCGTTTTCTCGATATAAGGAAAAGAGGGAAAAAAGTAAAAATGTGTGAGTCAGACATAGAGAGAATGAGGTAGAGAGATAGAGATGGAGGTAGAGAGATAGAGAGAGAGAAGGGGGAGGGAGAAGAGAGAGAGAGAGAGAGAGAGAGAGAGAGAGAGAGAGAGAGAGAGAGAGAAATAGTTAGAGATAGGTTGAGGTAAGAAACACGGTGAGAAAAAAATGTTTGGGTAGAGACAAGGCTTAGAGAGTAAGAAAAAATTGGTAAAAACAAAGAAGAAACACACATACACACACACACACACGTTGCGGTTTTTGAACGATTCAGACATAAACACAACACAGTACTAAAAACCAATGTATGTGACAAAACCATAAGAAAAATTTTACATTTGAGTTACAAGGGAACTTACAAGTGAGAAATGACGTCCAACTTTCAAATAGATTATCTCCCTTTCACTGTACTATTGGGAATAATACTTTTATTACTTTATTTATTTGAAATGCTTTTGTTTGTTTGTTTTTTGGTGGGAGAAAAAGGTTGGGAGTGTTTAATTTGTTGGGTTTTTTTTATTATTAAGAAGGAAGAATGATCATTAGCCAGACATGGGTTGCAGAACTCCAAACACTTTATTAGGGAGGGTTTTTTTTCTCAATTAATTTCAAATGTTAAACCAAGCTGATTCGTGGCGTTTTGTTGTTTCTATACTAAAAAGTGAGGGAAATTTAGAGTATGAATGTGTCAGCCAGTGATAGAGAGATACAGAATGAGAGAGAGAGAGAGAGAGAGAGAGAGAGAGAGATTTATGGATTGTTGGTGTTTTTCTCAATAATTTTTCAATGTTATGTTTGGCTGATGCATGCTGTTTTGCTTTCTCCCTACAAGGAAGATATGAAAAGAAAGTTAATTTGTTTGAGTCAAACAGAAAGAGAGTGAGATAGAGAAAGAAAAACAAAAGAGAGGTACCATAAAAAAATATCACATGGAGCTTGGAACAAAAGCAAAAATGTTGCAGTAAAGGTTGGTAAAAACAAGCAAACTATGTCGATGAAGAACTTGGTACCAAAAAAAATGTGTGCAACATTTTTTTTCCGAACATCGGTAGAAGCACTCAAAAAACTTATTTAGGGAAACTTTTTACTCAATCATTTTTTTTTTTTTTTTTGGTAGTAAGCTCGACTGCAAATTTTGTTTTTATTACCAAGCTCTACAGCGACATCTTTTTGTTACCAAGCTATGTCGCAATATTTTTTCCTTTGCATAGAAACTCTACTGTGACTTTCCTTTTCCAAGCTTTACTGGGACACTTTTGTTTTGGTATCAAGATATATCCCGACAATTTTAGGTACCAAGATCTACATTATTTTTTACAACTTCAGATACGATGCCTGGTATGAACTATTAAAGTGGAACTCAAAATTTGAGTTGGAACAAAAAAATCTATTACTATTTTAAATATTAGTTTCAACGTAATTTTACATACTGTTAATTATTTGGTTCTTTATTTTCCTTACTTCAGAAAAGACAAATTATTACTGAGTAAAAGGGAACTAATTTATGATAATAAATTTTTTTTCGAGATGCATCAAAAACGTATTGCTTCCCTTGGAAATTCTTTTACACCTTTCTTTCCCTCTCTGTCTCTCAATCTCTCTCTCTCTCTCTCTCTCTCTCTCTCTCTCTATCTATCTATCTATCTATCTATCTCTCTCTCTATCTCTCTATATCTCCCCTTCTCTCTCTTCCTTTCCTTTCTTCTCCCAACCTCTCTGTGACTCACATATTTTCACACTGTATTCCTCTCTTCCTTGTATAGAGAAAACACAACAGTATGAACCATCCATTTTCACAGTAGAGTTTCTATGCAAAAAAAAACAACAAACAAACAAACAAAACAAAACAAAAAAAATTATGTTTTCTTTTATTGATACTATGCTCTTCTGTGATATTTTGTATTTTGTACCTAATTCTACGGCAAAACGTTTTTGGTTCTGAGTTCTAATGCAACATTTTTTTTTTTACTTAAAAACTCCTGTTCTTTTTTTTTCAAGCTCGGGAGGCTTTTGTTTTGTTACCAAGCTAAATGGCGAAAGTTTTAGTACCAAGCTCTATCGCAACATTCTTTTTCCGTACAAACTTTACACTGTTTTTTTTTTTTTTCAACTCTACGTGGACATTATTTTGTTGTTGTTTTTTGTCAAGAACTCCTCCGCAACATATTTTTGGTCCCAATTCTAAACCGACATTTATTTTGTTTCAAAGTGTACCGTGATCTTATGTTTTGCTTTATTGGTACTAAGCTCTTTTGCGATAATATATATATATATATATATACAAGGTCTACGGCGACATTTTTTGGGTTCCAACCTCTATCGCAAAGTGTTTTTTTTTACATAAAAACTCTACTGTTCTTTTTTTTCAAGCTCTACTGGGATACTTTTGTTTTGGTATTAAGCTATATATCGACAGTTTTTAGTACCAAACTCTATCGCAAAAGAAAAATTTTTTTCTGTAAAAACTCTACTCTGACTTTTTTTTTACAAACTCTACTGGCACATTTTTTTTTTTGTCAAGAACTCCTCTAAAACATTTTTTTTAATCCCAATTCTAAAACCGACACTTTTTTGTTTCAAAGTTGACTGTGACCTTATGTTTTGGTTTATTGGTACTAAGCTCTACTGTTATATTTTTTGTACCTTGTTCTACAGCAGCATGTTTTTTGGTTCAAAGCTGCATCGCAACATTTTTTTTCCACATAAAACCTCTACTTTTTTTTTTCAAGCTCTTCTCGGAGACTTTTGTTTTAATACCAAGCTATATGGTGAGAGTGTTTGTACCAAGTTCTATCGCAACGTTTTTCCCCCTTAGAAATTTTAGCCTGGCTTTTTTCTTTCAAACTCTACAGAGACATTTTTTTCACAAAAACTCCTCCGCAGCATTTGTTTGGTCCCAAATCTAATGTCGATATTTTTTTTGTTTCAACATTTTCCGTGACCTTATGTTTTGATTTAGTGCTACAAAGTTCTACTGCGAATTTTGTGTGTGTGTGTCTAGTTCTACAGCAAATTTTTTTTTTGTCCAAGTCGATTTTCCTTCAAAAGGAGAAATAAAATTCATCTTAGCCTATTTTATAATAATCTAAACAGTTCATTCAATCATAGTCAAATAAATCACTTGTGTTGAAACAATTTAAATTCAATGATTGTTTCTCATTAAGTTTTATAATTTAAAATGTAATCGTATCACCTTATTATTCCATGTGTGTTGTTAATTATTTTTCATTAATTTTCATAATTTTTATACAGTCGTTTTTTATATGATTGTCTCGTTTATATAAAACAAAATCATAATGATACCATTAACAGAACCTAAATAACAACGAACTCCTTTTGAAGCAGATAACTGCTTTGATAGTATCAAGTGCTTTGCAAATAAATGTAACAAGCAAATAAAAGTGCAAGCGATAAATATACAGCACTATAAAATCATTTTATTTAGGGCTGTTGAATATGCATGTCATTGTAAAACAAGAAGGAAAAAAAATTTACCACCTTTTACAAACATTTTTTAATGAAACTGAAGTTAACGTAAATGGAGATTAAAACTATATGGGCTTCACATTAGATCAGAAGAGTTACTATTAGCTAGGACAATACGAAATATATAGCCTAACCATGTTAACATTCTATGAGTATGGGGAAATAATCCATGAAATTATTTTTGCAGCAATAGAAGTTCATGCTGGGTTTAGTGCATTATACCTCTTTTATGAGAATTTTAACTGAAATCTTTAATCAATATTAAATGAATACACATCAAATATAATTAAGGTGGGGGCGGGCTTCATGTATAAGGGCACTGTGTGTAATCACATAGAAACTAAAAACAATTATGCACGTTACATACTCAAACTGCTTCTTGGTTTTCTTCATTTAATTTTTTATTCTTTATTCTTGTACTTATAACTTAAGTAATAATTTATTTATCATTGGATATATGTAAGTCAATCACACGTTTGACAAAGTAATTTTCAATGTACCTGGATTTGTCAAATGCACAGCTCTAATAAAAAAAAAACCTACCCAAACTTGATAACGAATCGATACAAAAATAATAGATTTCAAACAATATGCAGAATCATAAAAATTATTTTAGGGTCAAACATTCAATGAACGATTAATAAGTATAATTATTTAAAATCGATTATAAATGTATGAAACAAGCAAATAAAAAAGCAGCCCGTAAATAATACAGTATCATAAACAATTATTGGACGTTGTTAAACATTCGTCAAACAGGCAACAATTTTGATCATCTTTTAAAATTGAGTGATGACTTAATACAACTAGACAATGCTCTTTCAACCAAAATTCAGCATCATTATGTTTGGCTTTACATTCGATCAAAAGAAACGCCATTAGCTCAAACAATGAGAAATCATACATGCTAACCATGTTCACATAAATACAAGTGAAGTAAAGCTTTATTCAGTCAATAAATGCATGGATACATATCGAAAAGAATATATAGAGATAGACTCAAGGTTCAACTGCATTACAGGGAATCACATAAAAACTGAAGGAAATTTATTACTTCTAGTTTGAAAGGGAAATGGGGATGGGGGCAAATCCGAGTGGTAGGTTGTTCGGCTCTGAATCGGGATTTTTTTTTATATATGAGAGAGGACATTACACAGCTGTCTTGACGCTTTATTACCCAAACACAATTAACACAGTAAATGAAAGTCCATTTGTCACCGTGAGATCGTGAGCTTTCTGAGTTGAGTTGGTTTAATGTCCAACATCAGCACTTTATAGGCTATATTATGGACGGGCCCCAAGACTGACGTATGACAATTTTATGTGCTGCCACACACAAGACAGGCCAGGGGTACCATGACTCCTGTCTCAGTCGATCACATTAAACTGACACCGACCCAACCAGTAGGGAGCGAAATCAACATGAACCACAGACCTTTTGCGTCGAAAGCCGATGTTCTACCCTAAGACCACCCCCCCCCCCCCAAAAAAAAAAAAAATCAGTTTGATGTATTAACCATTACTAAGTCGTCTGAAAATGCCCGTCTGATGGGCATTCCAAGAATGCTGGTATGTTCGTAAAATTATCAGACGTTAAACTTGGAACCCGTTGACAATATAGCCTATAATAGTGATGACGTTGGACGCTAAGCAACAATAATCTGGTATGCTAACTAACAGGCTATTGTTTTTTTGTTGAAAAAAATGTTTAATGGGTTAGACTTTTAGAGCTTTACCAGCTGCATAGGAAAGTACATAAATGTCTCTTATTTTACGGTTATCGATGTTTCGCATGTGGTTTTTATGTAAAGAGAAAAGGCACATAACATTATTGCGTCTAAATATAAGGACATACAAATGATTAAAAAAAAAAAGTTCAATGAATTTTAGTATTTTTAATTTTCTCAAATTATAGCCAAGTGATGCCGTAACTCCTCCTTCTCCTACTACTACTACTACTACTACTACTACTACTACTACTACTACTACTACTACTGCTACTGCTACTACTACTACTACTACTACTACTACTACTACTACTACTACTACTACTACTACTACTACTACTACTACTACTACTACTACTACTACTACTACTACTACAAAGGTAAGCACTTCACTAACAGTGTGTCAGAGATAAAGGTAAACAATTCACTAACAGTGTGTCAGAGATAAAGGTAAACAATTCACTAACAGTGTGTCAGAGATAAAGGTAAGCACTTCACTAACAGTGTGTCAGAGATAAAGGTAAGCACTTCACTAACAGTGTGTCAGAGATAAAGGTAAGCACTTCACTGACAGTTTGTCAGAGATAAAGGTAAGCACTTCACTGACAGTTTGTCAGAGATAAAGGTAAGCACTTCACTGACAGTTTGTCAGAGATAAAGGTAAGCACTTCACTGACAGTTTGTCAGAGATAAAGGTAAGCACTTCACTGACAGTTTGTCAGAGATAAAGGTAAGCACTTCACTGACAGTTTGTCAGAGATAAAGGTAAGCACTTCACTGACAGTTTGTCAGAGATAAAGGTAAGCACTTCACTGACAGTTTGTCAGAGATAAAGGTAAGCACTTCACTGACAGTTTGTCAGAGATAAAGGTAAGCAATAAAGGTAAGCACTTCACTTACAGTGACAGTGTGTCACAGATAGAGGTAAACACTTTACTACATGTAACAATGTGTTACAGATAAAGGTTAGCACTTCACTTACACATTGTCACAGATAAAGATGGGTACTGCACTGATAGTGCAACTGGTGAAGATAAGTTCTTCACTGTGAGTAAAATGTAAGTACTTAACTAACGGTGTGTCACAGATATAGGCCAGTTCCTCACTGCCATTTGCCACAGATAAAGGTTAGTGCTTTATTGACACTAGTGACAGAGTGTCAATGATAAAGGTAAGTACTTCACTGAGTGACAGTGCCAGTATGTCAAAGATAAATGTAACCACTTCACCGACACATGTGGATATTTACGAAAGGTCGCCAACCCCGTAGCATATCCTATCTTAAGTTTTCTTAATAGGGGCATATCAGACCTAAAAATAATACTTTATGGGGTACATATCCGACCTCAAAATAAAACTGTGAAGGGTAAATATCCTACCTCAAAATAAATGTATTGGGCACATATCCTACCTCATGTTTTGTAATGGGGCGCGTATTCTACCTCATGTTTTGTAATGGGGCGCGTATTCTACCTCATGTTTTGTAATGGGGCACATATCCTACCTCAAGTTTTGTTATACTTATAGAGCGCATATACTGCCTAATGTTTTGTAATGGGGCACATATTCGAGAGCATAATTATCCTGCGCAATGTTTTGTTATACTTAAAGAGCACTTATCCTACCACAAAAATATTATTATTGCGTGCATATCCAATCTCAAATTATATTTTATAGGGCACATATCCTATTTCCTACCTTAAATTTTGTTAAACATATCCTACCTCATGTTTTGTTATAAGGCGCATTATCCTGCCTAATGTTTTGTTAAACGTCATATATCCAACCTCAAATACTGTTATAATATGGCACATATCCTACATAAAAATTGTTAATACTAATACAGTAATAGGCACTAGAGGGTTAAGTGATCAGTTTTCTCAGGACTCCCACTCCAGTTGAGGTTGAATATTATAATTTCCTTTTCGCTCAACAAACTTCATTTTTCACATCAACTTTTCTTTTTATTCTGAAAATTATCTTTTGAATCTACAAATTCATTTGCAACACAAATATTTTTTTAAGCAATCAAATATCGTTTAGAATCTCTTAATTTTCTCTTCAGTCTTATAAATCCGTTTGAACAGTAAACTGTCACTCCTAAGTCTCTTGGTCCAAATACTGTCAAAACCGACGTCTCCATGTTGCTCTAACTCTAAGAGACTTGCTTGGTCGGTAAGGCGGGCTTGACGATGTTGAAGAGATTGTCGTAGCAGGAGAAGAAACAGCCTTCAGAAGTCTGGCCTGGCGTGCAATCATGGGCACAGGCTTTATAGACCACTACGCATGCGTGGTAGCAACGGAGTGGTATGTGCCGGCACTGAGCAAAACATTTCTCCTTCTTTATGACCTGATCACCTCCTTTGAAATCCCAGCATCCTGAAAAAAGATTGTCACCTCAACTGGAGTGGGAGTCCTGAGAAATCGTTATTTTAAAAGCAAACTAATAGCAATACTCCAATAGTAATAGCGTAAACAATTAAAGACAGAAATGGATATATGATGATTCAAAATGTAATGTGATAATTTAAAGTTTCAGCACACAATTGTCCACGTTTTCTTTAGTTGGATTTTTTGTTTGTTGCATGAACATATTTGTGGTACCCGGTATAATAAAATTTTACGATCGTCCTATTCTTGTCTTGTTTCAAATATGGCTGCCTTTATTCTCATTCCTGGGATGCGGATAATCAAAAACTATTCTTATCAATGTCATCCCCGGGTTGAGAATAACGCAATTTTGTTATTCGCATCCCCCCTTTTGTGTAAGGCTGCAGTTATTCAGAGAGATAGAGGGGAAGAAATATAGGATGGGTTCCGGTTAGGGAGAGAGAGGGAGAGAGAGAGAGAGAGAGAGAGAGAGAGAGAGGGGAGGGAGCAGAACTAGAAAGGTAGGATGGGAGAAGTTCGATCATTACATCTAGAGAGGGAGTTGAGACAGAAAGAGGGAGAGAGGGAAGAAGTAGTATACTCAAGTAGATATGAAGAGAGAATATTTAGTTTCATGGCTTTATATCATACAAAAATATATTCCGTAGATCTATAAAATTAGAGCTCAAATTGTATGTACCTCAAACAATGTATATTAGTTTACTATGCATAAAGAATTTGAAAAATGTTTTTGTATTTAAATATTAGTTTACTATGCATAAAGAATTTGAAAAATGTTTTTGTATTTAAAGAGAGAGAGAGAGAGAGAGAGAGAGAGAGAGAGAGAGAGACACACACACACAGAGACAGAGAGGGATTGGGGAATTATAGGTATCGAACTTGATGGTGATAGATACATGTATATAGAAAAGATGCCATGAAGGTGAGTTGGATTTGCACTTATTTAAACATTGAAAAACACTGAAAAAAGCAAAACAAAAACAAAAAATAGGTTTCTTATATAGTGGAGAGCTTTCGGAAATGATAAGTAATTAAATTACAAGACATGTAATGATGTACCATATTCTATGAATAATTTAAAAAAAACTTGGTATGGTTTGAAGTTTTATTTTATTTATTGTACATGTAGCAGGTTTAAGTTCTATTAGAATATAGAATGTACGTATTGTGTACTTTATTGCTATATTGCCATACCAGCTATATTGAGACCTAGACTCGGAGCTTTTTTTTTTTATTTTGAAAGAGAGAGAGAGAGAGAGAGAGAGAGAGAGAGAGAGAGAGAGAGAGAGAGAGAGAGAGAGGGGGGGAGAGTAAGGTACATTGAATCTTAAAAATAAACAAAAACAAAAAGTCTTTTCAAACAATTTAAAACAGAAGAAAGTGTTCCTCAAGTTCGTTTTGATTTACTTTTTAATATGAAAATAAATTCCAAATACAAGCAGGTCCATAGGAGTAAAATTTCAGACATTTCGATAAGTTAAACCGTCATATTACAAATCTGTTGCGGAGTAAAAATTTGTTATAAAAACTTGAACTTGAAACTTAAATTTTTAAGATAAGATAATCCTTTATTATCCCGAAGGGAAATTTTTCTTGATCATAAATACAAAAATACACCAGTTGTACATGTGTGACATAAAAAAGGTGATGAGGATGATGATAATAATAATAATAATGATGATAATAAAATAACGTTCACAATAAAATTATTGAAATTGTATACTACGAAACATACATAATGAGCGTTTCACGTTCACAAGTAAAATTATTGAAATTGTATACTGCGAAACATACATAATTCTTAGAATTAAAAAAAAAAAATAAAACGTGATATACTGATAAACAATAGACAGGTTACTTCATAACAATTGACATGTTTCCAGCTATATTGTGGACTGTGCCCAAGACTGACGTCTGACAATTTTATGTGCTACCACACGAGACAGGGCGGGGATACCACGACTCCTGTCCCACTCCCAGCCAGTCAAATTTATTTAAACTGACACCGACCTACCAAGTAGGGCTCGAACCACGGACCTCTTGCGTCGGAGGCCAATTTTCTACCCTAGGGCCACCGTGCCCCCTGTAAGTAAACAAACAGTTCTCTTAAACCATATTCTCTGTCCCAGGTTAAGAGATATCTCGTGAAACCCACAATGGTCTGTGTGATTTCGTAAGGGTTTTGGGGAGGGGGGGGTCGAATAACGGAACTGTGTTATTCTCATCCCGGGATGCGGATAATCAATGCGTTCAAATATAGGGGCCAAAAATACTATGTCATTTGTTTAAGAAAAATAAGTACAGAAAATGTAAAAAAAAATAAATAAAAAAAAATAAATAAAAGTAATTTAATAAAATAATTTTAAAAAAATTGATTTCAGCGCTTTGTTGATGGTATACCAAGTGCTCAAAACCCAGACCCTATTGCAGAACATATCAACTCTAACAGATACATAGAAGGAAATTTGTTTTTATTAGTTTCAGTACTATTTAATATATGCCATGGTCAAAGTACATGTACAAAGAGCCAAGCATTAATTTAAAAGTCACATCTGAACTGAAGTACAAAGAAAGAATGTTCAATCTTACGATTAAGAACAGTTTAAAACATCTTCATACCGGTAATGAAAACTTTTGAGGCTAATGGACAATCACTAAATATCGATTAATTAACACAATTAATCATTTTATTTTAATAGTGCTTAAAATCTAATTAACTAGGAACAAATATGTGGTAAAAAAAAATAATAAAAGAAACATATTCATATATGACAATAGGTCCAAATAAAAGACACTGCAGGAGATTTTAATGGTGACATTTTTTTAAGTTAAGTCTGTAAAGTAATCAATATCAAAATCAACATGATAAAGACATGGATTTAACAACTGACAACTGAATAATTATAATACATTTATGTTGATTTACCAGATAGGCCTACATGTAACAGGTTGACACATTGAGTTGAGGATTTTAAATAAAAACTAAGAAAATAATCAAATAGATGCACATCATTTGAAACAAATTTCTTTGGTCATGTTTAACTTTAAATATATTTTGCTATGATTTTTTCATTTATTACTGAAACTTAATAGGCCTATGTTCTTTTATTTTTGTTACAAAATAGGACAATGGGTCTGACAAGTGAAGATCATTTTTATGAGCAGGTATACACAATGTGCAATCAACAAGGAGTAACATTTTTTTCGATACAAACAAAATCAGATTTACTTTAAAAATGTGTCATGTACAAGAATCAAAGTGGCGTAGTATGTCAATATGCAAAAAGGCACAGGTTTCGACCCGCCCAAGCCTGGTATTGTTTGCCAGGGAGCCAAAGTCAAAAGGTGGCCAGGCGAAGTAGGGTGTATTTGATGTAAAATTTTTATTTATATTTTACATTGAATTTCCAACTTTGTGGTATTAATCTACTCCCATTATATCCCTGACATAGTCTAAGATAGGATTTAAGTTAGTTTTACTTGGTTAGGTTTTAACTAGATGTCTTTTAATAGATCGAGTTAAATTTCACTTGTGGGAATAGAGAAAGGTATAGAACTTGGAAGGGAAACGTTAACTATTTGAAGGCCAATGATAATTTACTTTAAATGTGATGTTTTGTTCTTAAGACATTGCTTAGAAAATAAAGAACATTTTGAATTTAAAAAATTAAAAAAGAAACACCAATTGTTCAGTTTATGCATGTCCAAAAAATAAGTGTTGCTGACATCATTTCGTGTCACTTTTGTGGCTTTCATTAACTTTGTCATATTTTATTTTTTTATATGTTATTAAGCCTGTTATTAGTTTAAAATCAGAATTATCAGGAAACCCTAAGTATCTACATGATAATGAAATAACAGCAACCTCCAACTGTGCTGTATCTGTGGATGGAACGTGGCAGCGACGCGGTCATGCCAGCCATCATGGAGTGGTCACTGCCATATCGGTTGACACTGGAAAATGTTTAGACGTGGAAGTTCTTTCCAACATTTGCAAAGGCTGCAAGCATTGGGAGCAAAAGAAAAGCACAGCTGAGTATGACAGATGGAAGTTAGAACACAAATGTAGAATAAACCATAATGGTAACGCTGGAGCTATGGAGGCAGTAGGTGCTGTCAGAATCTTTGCACGGTCCGAGGAAAGTCATTTAAAATATTCACAATACTTAGAAGATGGAGACTCTGCATCTTACAAAAAAGTTGAGGAAGCAAAACCTTAAGGTGACAGTGTACAAATAGAGAAGTTGGAATGTGTTGGGCATGTCCAGAAGAGATGCGGTACAAGGCTACGGAAACTTGTCAATGAAAAAAACGGAACAAAACTAGATGATGGAAAAGGCTTAGGAGGAATGGCTAGATTGACAAACAAGAAAATTGACACCCTCCAAAACTACTATGGCTTTGCTATCCGTCAAAACAAGGGTAATTTGCAGCAAATGAAAGCAGATGTCAAAGCTGTTCTTCACCATATTGCATCGTCAGAAAAGACACCGAACCATGATTTGTGTCCTGCAAACTCTTGGTGCAAATATAAAACCGGTCCAGTGAATTACAAACACAAAAATGGACTACCACCAAGTGTTGTTAAATGCATAGAACCAATTTTCAATGACCTTTCTGGTGAAAATCTATTTAAAAAAATGTCTCCATGGAAAAACTCAAAACAATAATGAATGTCTCAATAAACTGATATGGGATAGATGTGCAAAGGAGTACTACACAGAAAAAGAAACAATAGAACAGGCAGTCTTCAGTGCAGTATCATACTTTAATGATGGGGCAAATTCAGTTGTAAAATTATTTCAAAAACTGGGACTTTCTGGCACCTATACACAAATTGGCTGCGTAAAGCGCGACAACGCAAGGATTGCAGACTCTGCCAGAAAATCTTGTGAACCAGCAAAAAAGAGGAGAAAAACTATCAGAGCCATCAAAAAAGGCTTTAAAGACATCACAGAGGCAAGAGAGGGTGATATGTACTCAGCTGGTGGCCATTAAAGTAAGTAAACTGGTCATTTTAAGTTTTTTAAAGGTTTTTTGCTATTTTCTCAAAATTGTTTTTACGCATATTTTTTAATCTTTCAAGCAGGATATTTCAAAAAGTTTTAGTTCAATTACTTTGAAATTTGGTCTGACTGTTTTTGATACTAATATGAAGAGAATGAACTAAAAAGAAGTCTCTAGGTGTATTGCAACTTGACTTTTAAGACCTTTTTGTCACCCAAATACCAAAATTTCTGGGCTTTAATACAGTGGATATGAAAAAAAATTGTAAAAAATTAATTATTGAATTAACTGCCACAACTTTAGTTCATTCAATTATATGGTGTAACTTAATATTCAGTACACTTCTTTGACAATAAAATTGACCATGAGTATAAGTGATATTGATGTCTTGCAGTTGCATATAGAGTTGGGGTTGGTTTTTATGGTAATAATTTTGTGCCTTGACTTGTGGTCTGCATTTTTTCAAGGAACTTTGTTACTTGTACTGATAATGATGACACATACAAATGATGTTAATTATTTATTATATTATCGGGTATAACCATTTCAGAGACTTCAGAAACGGTTCATGTTTCACCAAACTTATTGGTGATAAAGTTTGTTCTTTTGTTGAACCCAAACTAATGTTTTTTGTATACATTTTCAGCAAAGCTAGCCACTCTATGAGCACAAGACATTTGCCAATTTTTCAATTGTCACAGTTACAGGCTACCTATCCTAAAGTCAAACTTTGGTGCTGGACATGGGATTGGGGAGATATCAAAAACTGTCTCTCAAGGGCTGTGGCAAGATTTTTATCAATTCTAGAGTGCTTGATTTTTGTCAAAATTTTCTTACAATTTAACCATCAAAAGCCTGCATTGCTCATGTGGTGCTTTAGTGAGAAGACCTCACCACATGCAGACAGGTGCAGTTTCAGGTAATGATCTAGGAAGTGTTCAGAGTACTCAAAGTGTTTATTCTGCTATTCTATCTGAGGTTGAAGCCTTGTTTGGCTGGTAGGAGAGGAGGGTCAGTGTGAGAGTAAAGAGATCACCCAGTAAGTGTTTTAAAGGAACAATGTCCCACTGGAGCTACGTCTTCTTCTTTTCAATCGCAGAGCGAATATTTAAAGGTATGTTGTTAATCTCAAGCTCCTTGCAGATACTTCTAAATGTCTGCCTCTCCTTTTACATATAGAAAGAGTAAGAGGACAAGTATCAAGAAAGCTCTAGCATGTAGAGACGATATTACAATCTCAAGTCAATACAAATGCCTTTTTCCTGTTGAATTTGTTAAGATCATAAGTTCGACAATCAGGCCCCTGTTTCAGTCTCTGGTACCGCTACGATCGCTTTAACAAATGGAGGAAAGCACGGTACAAGATAACTTTGTCCAACCAGTTAGACCTCGCCAAAAGTGTGCAGCCTTGCCGAGGAATGGGCTCAGGAGTGCGCTTGAGCATAAAGCCAATACCACCCATGGAACAAAGCTGCCAAGCAGTTATCATTGGTGTGTATTGTAGAAAGAATGAGATTCGATTGTACAAGACGAGAGTACCAAAGATAATCCTGACATGGTAAAAGAGTAGCAGGTAGAGTACCAAGAAAGCTCTAGGAGGTAAAGCATAAGAGGTAGTGGCAACATAATGTAGAAATTCAAACACCTTTTTTCTCTTGAATATGTTAAAATCTGTCATAGATCACTCAAACAAATGGAGGAAAGCATTGCCCAAGGACACTTAGTGAAACCAGTCGCCAAACATGTTAAAACCTTGCAGGGGATCGGGGCTCAAGAGTGAATCGGAGCATAAAGCCAATACCACTAGGGGAAGCTTTCTCAGCAGTTACCATTGATGTGCATTGTACTTGTAGAAAGAATGAGATTGTACAGGTCGAGAATAAAGAGATAACCCTGAGCAGATGGGTAGAGAAAGGGGTGCTATGGATATGACATAGAAAATTTCAGGACAAAGAGAACCTCACTTTTGTGTGGATGCTTGAAACCGAAACAGTGATTGGTGCTAGTGAGACATTTTCCATTCTCTCCTTAATATTAGTTTTTCATAATAAAAGCATAAATTGTCAATTTTATTATAACTTGCACACAATGGGATTTGTCAGGTTGTTTCCGTTTTGTTTTTTGTAGTGATAACTTGTGTGAGAGAAAAAAGATAACCCTTACAATTTACATGGTAATAAGAATAACAAGAATAGTACCAAGAAAGTTCTCGGAGGTAGAGATAATCAAACATCAATGTATAAATAAAAATCTATATTTTTTCTCTTGACATCTGTCTCTCCCTCTAAGACCCTCACAGATCACTTAAATGCATGGATACAAGCATGGTCCCAGGCTATGTACAACCAGTAGCAGGCAACCCCACCAAAAGTGTGTAGTATTGCCTGGGATGGGGCTCAGGAGTGAACCACAGCGTAAAGTTAGTATTACCACTGAGGGAATGAAGCTTCTCAGCATTTATGATGTATCATTGACGTTTATTATAGAGAGAATGGAATTCAAATCTACAGGGTGAGAGAAGCAAAGATAATCCTGACGTGTTGAGAAGGTTATAAAGAATAATTTATTATCAAGAAAGTTCTAGGAGGTAGAGTCTGTTGAGAAGGTTATAAAGAATAATTTATTATCAAGAAAGTTCTAGGAGGTAGAGTCTGTTGTAAAGGTTAACAAGAATATTACCAAGAAAGTTCTAGTAGGTCTGATGTAAAGGTTAACAAGAATATTACCAAGAAAGTTCTAGGAGGTAGAGCGTGTTGAAAAGTTTACAAGAATATTTCCAAGAAAGTTTTAGGAGATAGAGTCTGTTGAAAAGTTTACAAGAATATATCCAAGAAAGTTATGGATACAAGCATGGTCCCAGGCTATGTACAACCAGTAGGAGGCAACCCCACCAAAAGTGTGTAGTATTGCCTGGGATGGGGCTCAGGAGTGAACCACAGCGTAAAGTTAGTATTACCACTGAGGGAATGAAGCTTCTCAGCATTTATGATGTATCATTGACGTTTATTATAGAGAGAATGGAATTCAAATGTACAGGGTGAGAGAAGCAAAGATAATCCTGACGTGTTGAGAAGGTTATAAAGAATAATTTATTATCAAGAAAGTTCTAGGAGGTAGAGTCTGTTGTAAAAGTTTACAAGAATATTTCCAAGAAAGTTTTAGGAGGTAGAGTGTGTTGAAAAGGTAAACAAGAATACTACCAAGAAAGTTCTAGGAGGTAGAGTTAATCGAACATTTTTATCTCTTTTTTTCCTCTTGAATTCAGTGTTTTGAGAATCACATGTCTCATTCTTTGGTACCGTAACATAAATGGATATAAGCATGACAAAAGGTTATGTCAAACCAGTAGGAGGCGACCTCCCCAAAACTCTGTAATCTTGCAAGGGAATTGGGCTCAGCAGTGCATCTGAGCGTGAAGCTAATAACATAGAGGGGATGGAGATTCTCAGCAGGAATCATTGATTTGGGGAGGCTCAGCTCTTTCAAAAGGTAAGACTAGAATAGATAGCTTGATCAAAAGAGCGGGTAAAATAATTAAACTGGACCTACCACTTTTCATTGATCTTTATAAGAGGCTACTGTTGAAAAAATGTCTAGATGTAATCAAAAACAGTAACCACCAACTAAACCAGGAGTTCACGTTTTCTACACGTAGGGGTCGCATGATTCAACCTAAGATAAAACCAACTGCTACAACAAATCATTTGTACCATCAGGCTCATGACAACTGAGGAACTCACAATAGAACAATTGCGTGCATGCAAGCTTGTAGCCGTGTGTGTGTGTGAGTATAATGGGAAAAGAGAGTGAAGGAAGGTAAAAGAAAAAGTTCACGTTTTTCTATCGACATATGCTTAAATACCTCATTTGCAAGTACATAATGGATCATGGCTCCCCTGCAACAAATCCTCTGAATAAAGCTATGCTGTCATCTTGCAATGGAGCCTATAAAGAGTACAGGGCAGCTCTGGAAGAAAAGGGAAAAGGCTGAAAGGAGATGAGTGAGAAAACAAAACAGATTAAGAGGAAAACTGAAGAGTTGAAAGAAATGTCCGGCAAGAAAAAAAAATGGAGTTGAATTATCTGAATATTGATGTGTTAATAAGAAAACCAGATGACTTTGTAGAAGAGGCTGAGACACATGAGCTTCTTGTACAAAGCAATGCACTCCGGAAGCATGCAAAGACAAAGAGAGCTGACCTCAACAACATCATTGGATGATTGCTTGTATCCAAAGCTTGGATGCTTAAGCCAACAGGCCTGAGGAAATATTTTGTAAATAGAGTAAGCATACAATGTAGATGTATACATGAGAGCAAGCATCAACCCACATCATGTTTCATAATTTAAAGTGGTCCTCTGCCAATTTAGTGATGTATCAAACATGATTGTGTTGAATTAAATTTACCACCGTTTCTTCATGCATTTTTTTTATTTTTGTCTTGTTTAATCAATGTAATGAATTTTCCACCTTCTTTGTTTTGTTTAAGTTTTAATGTCCCATTTTTAAATTTAATGTCTAGTGCACAGTATTACAATTCTATTATTTTAAATAGCAAGTGCTGGAACTGGATCATCCACTACAGAGTCCCTCTGGGGTTCCATTCTGACCAGGGCTGTTGCTTCGAGGCAGAAGTCGTCCGCCAGCTGTGTGCCTGTCATGGGATCAACAAATCCAGGGCAACTGTCTACCACCCCCCGTGGAAACAGGAAATGTGAGCGTTTTAACCGCTCCATGACTGGTCTGCTGTCCACCGTGAACCAGCACGAGAAACATCACTGGCCAAAGCATCTGGCAGAGCTCACTTTCTGCTATAACAGCACACCGAACTCCACCACCGGCCAGTCTCCGTACTGCTTGCTGTTTGGTCGGGAGGCTACTTTGCCACTGGATGTCTACCTCGGTCGCCCTCTCCCACCACCAACGACTAGCGCTGGCGAGTACCTCAAGCTACACATTGAGCGTCTCAATCAGGCACGGCAGAGGGCAAGGGAACGAGTCGACTACATGATCGTAGGACCACACGTCAGACCCAACCAGTCTTCAGCCCACGGCCTGGTGACCTGGTTCTGCTCAGGGAGCATCCACTGGGGAGGCACAAGATCCAGGACAAGTACCTGGCCACCCCCTGTGAAGCCCTCAGCGTTCCCGGTAAAGGCGGTGGTTACTTCACCATTAGAAATCCAGGCGGGCAAGGGTTGCGCATGTCTGTCACGGAGCTGAGGGAGTTCTACACCTCCCCAGGACCTTCTGCCATTCGGGCTCCTTCGGCAGAGAGATCACTTCCCCCTGCTGGTTCCGCCTCGCCTGAACAGTGCACAAACCCTACTCAAGCAACGAGCCCCAGCCTGTGAACAATGACGGCTTATTGGACCGCGTCCGCAGGTTCATTCTGCCAGTGCCAGAAATTCCGTTGGTGCCACCCGGGAATCCACCTAACCCTGGACTTCGTCGTTCGGAACGGAACAGGCGTACTCCTAGAATTTTTTAATGGTAACGCAGACTGTTCAGTGTTGTAGGGTTAGCGTGATGCCTTTAACCAGGTACACGTGTTAAGTTTAACCATGGCTTTAGCTCTAAAAAGTGACTCCTGGTTGTGCGAGATGATAGGAAGCTACTGCTATGAGTATGAGACTGTTATCGTGCCACTGTTTAGTAATGAAGCTGTCATTCTCAGAAGAGCTGGCTGACATGTCAAAATAAAAAGCTCTCAGAACATTTCAAACATTACTTGACATCTGCAGAGCAAGAGAAAATTTTTTTAAGCGCTAGATTTTGGATCAGGATCTACCCTAAGTGACACCCAGAAGTTGAAGGACATTTCGACAAAATGAAGCTGTCATTCTCAAAAGAGCTTGTAGAAACCAAACAAAGCCCATCAGACAGCCATCGGTTCCTCTCTAAGAAAAATTAAAGAAAAATGAGAAAAAAGCAGTTCTGTTTGAGAAGCAAATAAAGGATGTTAATTTCAGTGTTAGGGTAACCTCCAGACAACCCCTTGCTAGTGAACCTTTTAGCTCTTGACCATTCTGCACCCAGTAATTCAGTGGTTTCGAAATGTCAAAAAAAAAAAGCTCTCAGAACATTTCAAACATTACTTGACATCTGCAGAGCAAGAGAATATTCTGATTAAATTAAAGGACTGCGCATTTTCCCCATAAAGCCGTTGTGATTTTTTAATAGATGTCTGGTGGCCTTTTCTACATTACAAAAACTCTCTACAGCCTGTCTTATAGGTTTTCACGGACCCCAGGTGGAGGGAAGTTTCTCAAAGATGAAAGACACAATGAAAATCAAATTTGCAAAATTCACAAAAGACACATTTACCACCATACAAACAATCAAATATGTATGCCCTTAATCTGACAATTTTAGGTATATTTTCATATCTTGACTAATGACATTTTTTTTTCTATTTCATCTGTCACCAACCTGAGACTCTTGTCTGTGGGGAAATTCCAGCGCCTGGGTGCCTTAAGTCCCCAGCTGATAATCATCTAGCAACCTCAGACACTAGTCCCCTCCCAGATTCCCTCTCAGATAATGTCCCTGAACTCTCATCTGACCCTCTACTTGAGGTTCCAGTTACCCCCCTCCCTGACCTACCTGTAGATCCTGTCCCTGAGGTTGAGGCTGATCCTCTTCCGTGTCACACCCCAGACCCTTCTCAAAAACTACCGCAAAAGTTTTATAACTGTGCATCAAAGTTCAAGAACTTGCTGCGCAAGAAGAAGGCCAGTCCGAGTATCCATGCCCACATGGTGAAGAACTTGGCCAACACTAGGACGCCAGAGAAGAGGAGAGCCTTGGATGCGATTGGTCTTTTCAAGGAGAAGGCAAAGAAAACCCTATTCTCTGGCTTTAGCCGTCCTAAGGCAAGGAGGCCCAAACTCAAAGAAGATCGGGTGGCCACTGCCGTAAAGGTAAATTTTCACTTTCTTTTCTCCTGATCACTATTTTTACATTTACAAGCAATAATGGGATCAACTTTTTTAGGCAACCTTTCATGATTCACACATGCATCAAAATTGATCTATCTGAGCCAAAAAGTGTAATTTTTGCAATTTATTATATTAGGGCTATTAAACCCTTTCATGGCATAACATTTACAAGTTATCTTTTTTCTTATTCAGGTCTTCTACACTCGAGAGGACATCAGTCGAATATTGCCTCACAAGCAGTACTCGACTAGACATGGTCCAGCATTTGTCATGAATGTGACAATGCTGCTGGCCTTTCGAATATTCAAAGAGGAGAATTCCACCACAAAGGTGGGATACACCAAGTTCACAACCCTGCGGCCCAGAATTGTGCGAAAGCTGGGTTAAGTGGACCTTGAAACATGCTTATGTCTCTACTGCCTGAATGTGCGGTTAAGAATCTTAATGCTGAAATTTGAAAGCCTGATCCTTTGCATTCTTATGATTCAATTTTTCTTAATTAGTTTTATTTTTTGTTATTAAGTACAGTTATTTGAAACAGTTCTTATTGTGTATATGATTAGTTTCTTTTTCGTCTTTGCCAGTTACAAATGCAACGCATTTAATCTGTCTTTCAAAACAAGGAGGGGAGACAAGGGTGCCAGTGGAGGGTAGGCTCCTGGGCTTCATGCTGTGCCCAAAGCCGGAGTCCAGCAAATGGCACAAACCAGAATGCCTCAAAGGTATCCTTCACACTCACTGTTCATAGTTTATTACCAATAAGATCCCACGATGAAGCTCATTTGTAAGATTTGTTTTTATTTTTTTGTATGTCTTGACACTCAAACTCAATTTCGTTCAATGTGTTAACTCACTTTCATTTTAACCTATGAAATAATGAATGTTGTTTTCTTTTGAACTCAGGGAGTTGTGTAATCTGCCACAATAACATGGCACGATTTGAGACGCTGGCTGAGCCAATTTGCGATGACACTGTAAGCTGGCTCCATTGAGAGCGTTGCGCCATCATTGGTCGCACCAAAGTGGAGTGTGAGGCCAAGACAGGAACAGTCGTGTAGTGTTATAAAAGAACGTCTAAGTAACTTAAGCTTATCCCGTTTTATTTCAAGCTGTATTTAATTTCTTTTTACCAGAATAATCTCTCTGAATAAATATTAAACACAACTTCTACATTTTGTTTCAGGAATCTCCTTAGCGAGCTCTGAAAGGATATTATGGAGCCTGTAAACGGGGTGTCTTTTCGGAAACATCTTTTTACTGCATACTGGCAGTACAGCCAGTATGCAGCTTTAAAGCTGATCTTGAGACAAGGTATAGTAATTTGTATAATAGATAACATTTTATATACTGGATACTTCAGTGATTATTGCATCAATGTTTAAATACTTAGATTTTATGAAATTATTTTAATAAATGACCTGTCAATGTTTTAGATTGTGAAGTCAACGCACTTTGCGAAGACTCAGATGACCCTTCATCATGGTGGTGGCATTTCACAAGGAAGCTGATGGTCAGTTGATTCGTCATGCTTAATTAATGTACATCTCCGTCCACCACTTCACTGTGGATGCCATGAAATCAATAGGCTGAGGGAGAAAGGGCAACTCACTAGAGTTGTCATCTTCAGTAATGGCTGCCCTAGACAGTACAAAGGTAGAGGGACCTTTGCAGACCTCAGTCTCATCACTGGCATCCCGTCTGTGCAAAGAGCCCACTATGGTTCAGAGCATGGAAAGGGAGAGGCAGATGGTGAGACTGGGATCCTCAGCCAAGCCCTAAACGTGCTGTCCATGGTGGCCTCACAGTAAAGTGTGCTGCAGACCTTCATTCTTGGTGTGTGGCCAACCTAACAGCCACTGATGGTCCAAAAAGGCCAACTTTCCACCTGGTCAAGTCACAGGATATTTGTAGGGACAGGCACCGGAGAAGGCCATATCTACAGTGCCTGGAACCAGAGGCTTTCACCAAGTGGAAAGAATTGATGACTATGTCATCAAAGCAAGAAATCTTGCCTGCTTTTGCGATGGCTGCAGGGTAGGCAAGTCCCAACTCTGCATAAACGCAGACTACGTCGATGGCTGTACGGTCATTTTATTTTTAAAAAAACAGGTAGGCACTAGGCATTTTTATACATTTCTTTTTTTTTGTGATAGTTTATAACATTGGAATAGATCTATTAATTAGACATGTAGGAAAACAATACTTCATCATGTTTCTATCAGCATTATGGATGTTACGAAGTATTTACTCGGATGTCTGTAATTTGACAAGTTTAAAAAAGTTTTTATTTTATATTAGGTTACAAATGTTTGGTATTTTCTTTTCTCAGTGAAACTGGTCCCCTTGATATAGCCTTTCTTGCTGATCCAGATCAAAGTCAGCAAAAGAAAATGTAAGCGCACTTGTTTGTTCATAATTAGATTAGCTCTTTTTTCATTTTGTAGGATCCTCTGATTTCCCTACATCATTTACAGAAGAAAGACCTCTCATTTCTTTTATTGGGCAATTCCACGAAAAGGTCAACCAAAGGGGTGATTTTTTATTTCACAGATACGCTATATTTTTTTAATATATGCCATTGGTGATATTTCATGCATTGAGTGCAGCTATTTTTTTGTGCTGAGCATATATCATGTGACTGGCGGCCATCTTGAAATGTGTGGATCCAAGCATATGTTTTAGGGCTGAACTGATACATTCAACAAAACCTTCCCTAAGCATTTCCAAGACATCAGCAGGTAAGTTTAACAGTTTGAATCTGTCAAATAGCCATTATTCTTTAATGTTACCAAGTAAAAAGTCTATAAACTGTTTGTATCCTGGTTACTGAACCCATTGTATATAACACTTTGTTGTGTTACGTCAGTTACCATAAATATGGTAAAAGTTTCCCTACAATAAAATGAAGCAGCAACAATTGTTAAAACTTATGGTGCTTTCAGCCTTTAAGAAGCTCATACAGGATACATGATAAAATAAACTTACATGCCTCATTTTGTATGTTTATCATGGTAACTGACGTAACATTGACTTGGTAACTGACGAAACATTTTTTGTATGTTGCGTCAGTTACCAGTGAGAGGAAAGACTTGTTTGAAAAAAAAAAAACATACTGCTTCAAATAATGTTGTATCTGTAATAGGTAAGTGGAGCTTTACTTATGTGTATTAAAGTAGACCAGTAGTAGTAGTAAGTAAATATCTACCTGTAAATTAATAATCTGATCCTTAACAAATCATTCAATGATTGAAAACAAACAAACAAACAAAAAACAGCTGTGTGTTATTTGGATTTAGGCTGATGGATTTAGAATGTAATATGGACAGCTTTGAAAACTTAGATTTAGAATACTGACTCAAAATGGTGCTCGTTGATTCTTTTCAGAATGCCAAAATCCACAGCTGAAAAGATGAGGGAATACAGAGCCCGCATGAGTGAAGAGAAACGCCAAGAAATGCGCAACAAGAACAGAGAACAGCAGAAAGCCAGCAGGAGCAAATGGAGTGAGGACAGAAGACAGTGTGAAAGTGAAAATGCAAAAGAGAGGGTGAAGAAATCTAGGGCAAGGATGAAACAAACAAACCAAAATGTGCCTCAAACACCCTTGACAGCTACTTGCTCAACACCCTTCCGAACCAATCAGTCTCTCTCCAAGGCAATGAACAAAGCTGCACAAGCTTTACCAAAAAGTCCCAGAAAGAAGGCAGCCATTGTTAAGAAACTGCCTGACACATTTCTACCACTTGCTCAACCTCAAGCCAACCGTGACAGACCTGAACTTGACAAAGTCATTGAAGAATTTTTCCAAAGTGACACAGTTTCCAGACAGCTGCCAGGAAGAAAGGACTTTGTAACCATAAAGAAAGATGGACAGAAGTGTCGACTTCAGAAGAAAATTTTGTTGTCAACTGTGATGGAAACATACCAAAAATTCAAAGAAGACCATCCAGACTTGAAAGTTGGAAAGTCCAAGTTTGCCAGTCTTCGACCTCCAAATGTGGTACCAGTGTCTGAAAAAGATCACACAGTTTGCTGCTGTTCCTATCATGAGAATTTTGAGATGTTGGTTGATGGTCTAAGGAGAGCTTTACCAAAATTTCCAGAGGAAAAAACTCTCCTTTCCATGGCAGTGTGTGACCCAGCTAGTCTGAAGTGCCATCTGGGAGAGTGTGACAGCTGCAAAGAAGTGGAGCTTCTCAATGTGTTCAAGGACTGTGACCTGTCCATTGACTGTTCATATTTGCAGTGGAAAGAGAACAAGAAAGTGGAAATGAACAGCACATTGGGTGATACATGCAGTGTGTTCTACGAACAGCTCAACCTGATGCGACGCCATAGCTTTATAGCTAAAATACAGCTATGTCAGGTCAAAGCGATGAAGAGCAACCTGAAACCAGGTGAAGCTGTTCTCCAAACAGACTTTTCTGAAAACTTTCAGATTAAACAACAGGACGAGATTATGTCAGCACACTGGCTAACAAATAGTGTGACAATCTACACTGCAGTTCTAAATACAGTGCAAGGCGCAACCTCCTTTGCAGCAATAAGCGATGAGCTTCACCATGACAAGTACTCAGTAGCAGCCTTTAACAGGGTAATCCTTGATGCCGCTGACTCAGACATCGAGCTTCTTCATATGGTCACTGATGGAGCTGGTAGTCAATTCAAGAACAGATTCACACTGTCAAACATACTTCGACCATATATTATTCATCACAAACTGAAGGATGTGGACTGGAGTTTTTTTTGCTACAGCACATGGAAAAGGGTCAGTGGATGGGGTTGGTGGCACGGTCCAGAGGGCAGTGTGGAGAAGGATATTGCAGAGACAGGCACTAGTTAACACAGCTGAAGACTTTGCCAAAGTTGCAGTGAAGGCTTGTCCCAATATCAAAGTTCTCTATATTTCAAAAGAAGCCATTTCTGAAGTACAGAAGGAATTGCAAGGTATATGGTAAAATGACGAACCACAGAACATCACCAACATCCGCAGTGCTCACTTCTTCCGCAGGCAATCCCCAACTACTTTACAGAAATGTGCTATCACTCCATACTTTAGTGAATTCCATCAGTGCATCTCCTTTGACAGTGCTGTCTTTTTTGACTCTAAGCCAGTCTTTTCTTCTCCAAAGGATCAGGGACCCCCTTCAACATCCAGGGAAAGAAAGACACAAAAGCAAACCATACAGCTGGAGGAAAACTTTGCAGTGGACTATGTCGACAAGTTCTACATTGGACGAGTGGTTGCAGATGAGCAAAATGGCTTCTGGCGTATGAAATTCCTTCACCAAGCATCAGTTGATGGAGAGCCTGTGTTCAACTGGCCCAGGCTTGATGATTTCGACACGGTTCATGAAAGTGTTGTTTTTTTTTTCGGACCCATCAGCTTAGAAGGCTTCCTCAGAGACTTTAAAATCCCACTGTACAAACATATTGAAACTGCCTTTAAAAACCTGCCATGAATTAGATTTCAATTTGATTATTCAGAAATTACATTGTCTGTATTCTTCCGTGAAGGTGTTGATACATTTTCTTTCCACAAAAATTTTAATGAGTCTGTAACATTTAAATGACACAAATAACCATGACAAAGATTAAGAATCCAGCTGATTTCAATTACACACTACATACTGTGTCTTATTTCACAACCATGTACCAGTTTAAACCTTTTCCTGTAACTTTAGTACTTAGTATTGATGAATGTTACGTCAGTTACCACAACTGTTACGTCAGTTACCACTCTTTCTTTGATGTGACATGTCTGTTTTAAAAGGTTTGAATACAAACTATTTTTTATGGTGTTCTTTGGAATATTGTCAACATATAATAAAACAATCTTTACATTAATCTAATAAAATTCACAGGAATTAGTATTTGTATTATGTGCAGTGTAAATTTTCCATTTCTTCGTGTAACGTCAGTTACCTGTCTTATCTCCTCACCACAACAACAACTCAGTCAGAACCAGGGCAATTGTTCGTTAACCTAGAAGGCACAGATGCCCTTAGTCAGTATACAAATTCTCAGATTACCACAATCATAAATAAACTCAAAAAATAATTTAACATTTTTTATATGTTACGTCAGTTACCCGTGGACTTTGCAGGAGGGACCAAGAACTACTCCATCATGTCCATGTGACTCTTCTGGGGGTCCCAAGGATAGATGGACGGGGCCGTCACATTTTTTACTATTTTTTTTTTATACATTTACCTTCTAATGTACATATTTTTGTAAATAGTTTAATTGTTTCAAACTGCCCATGTTGTCCCTTTTCTTTGGAGGACCAGTGTGAAAATGGATTTGAATCTGGTGAGTTTTTTCTTTTTTTTTTTGGCAGGGGCAATCATTTAAAAAACAAAGGGGTGCAATACGTTTTTTTTGTGTGTGTGTGTTTAGGCGTTTGTATTGGGCAGAGTGATTTTTAAACTGTTTTCTGTTGGAATTTCTGGGGGGGTTTTGTGGTTTTTTTTGTCACAAAGATGTGTGCTCGAAATTCTAGATAGCACAAGTTATTTAAAGAGTGGATTGTGTATTTCAAATTTATTGCTATTTGGTCCTTTCAAAGACAGACTCAGTTCTCAAATTTATTGCCAAAAAATGTGAAAATTGTGTCAAATTCCAAACCAAGTTTCTGAAAAAACCAAGGCCTTGCTGCTATAACTGAGTGCATAATCATCATCTCCAAAGCTAGACCTTTAAATTGATATATGATACATTACTGTAACATAATTTTGCGCCCGGTCCATAATCATAAAATCTGCCATTAAGCTTGTATGATGATACAATTATGGTCTTTAATTCACAAAGGTTTGTTTGTATTTCATAGTTTTCTATTGCTGTTGTTGTTAGTCTAGTGGCCTCTGAACTTGCGCTCTTTTGCCTAGAGCCATGAAGAAATAGGCAGCAGTTCTCTCTAGCTGTGCTGAGGTGGAATACAAAGCCGTTTGGAGATCAGGTATCATAGGAAGGAACTGCTGTCTTGGTTGGCTAAGACTGGGGGTTTGGAACAGTGTGTGTTCCACGGTTTCCAAACTCTCATCACACAATGGACATAGTGGTGTGTGTTCTGCGTTCTGAGTCGAAAAATAGCACATTGCTCTTTCCTCTGAAGAAGGTATATAGGATCGTGAAGTTTAACTGTATTTTGGTGCTTGTACACAATTCTCCCGGTTGTCCCCCTTGCCCACTGGTTCATCAATTCTTCTTTTAAATTTTGACAGATAATTCTTTTAGCTGTTTGGTAAGTTGTTTTTACTAGAGGCTGTTCTTGCATAGCCCCTTTCTTGGAAAGTCTATCAGCCTTTAATTTCCTGGTAGATTGATATGGCTTGGGATCCCTGACACACAAGCGTGATGTGATATTTATTGAGAATGCATTTTATTTCTAGAAGTACCGGTATGTCAAGTGTTTCTGAAAGTTTTCTATTGCATCTAGTACAATTTTTTTTTCTCACTTACGCTTAAGAATGACTAAGGCATTTGTGTTATGACCGTAACGATATGTCAAGTTGTTTATGTCGTCCTACTTTAATTCCTGGATATCTTTCCCAGTTCCGCATGATTATTTCACTAAAGAGGGAGAAAAGGTTGGGGGAAAGTACACTGCCTTGTCTGACACCTCCTTCTACGCCTTGAAATGAGCAAATCCATTGACCAGTCACATTGCTGCTGTTTGTTCCTAGTACATGTTATAAATAATTATCCGAAGATCTTTTCCCTCTACTTTTAATTGCGTTAGTTGTTTGATTATTTCATCAAGGCCCACTCAGTCAAATGCCTTGGTGTAATCAATAAAGCATATACATGTATACATCTTTTTGGACTTCAAGTACATAGTCAATTAGAGTATGGTACATGTAAAATATAGATAGCTTTTGTTGTTTCTACTCTCTCCACAAACCTCATTGTCCTTCAGCTATTTGCAGTTTAATTTTGCTTCTGATTCAGAGTATGATGATCCTTAATAATATAAATTGGTGACATGGGTTTGAGAACTTTGAGTTTGACAGTGTGGCATAGTTCAGATTCTGTTGCTAGGGATACCAAGGTATGCAATGGAACATCGATTGGACGAAATCAAATCTGAATTAATATCTTATAGGCCTGGGTAAACAGCTACAATGTCCTCTATCAACGCCGTGAATAGACAGACTTTGTGTTGGTTTTTTTTTCGCCATATGAACTCTGCAAGGTGCGCAGCAAAGTGGTCCCTTCTGGTGCGGGTTGATCGAAGGGAACGTTTGATACTTGACCAGGTATTTTTAATCAGGTCCGTGTGGACCCCAGTGTCAGGATTCGCAAACTCTGCTGACTGACTAACGACTTGGTGGGAATAGCCCAACCCTCCTAGCGAACTGTAGGCGCTACACTCATCTGTGAGGATGGTACTCCCACCAGCTATCCGATTTTGGATAATGGTCACAATGGTTTCTGCTGACTGGTCCCGAATGGGCAGGAAAAAACACTCCCTCGTCTCCCGACATATGGCGCCTAGGACCCATTGTCCCTCAACCATACGCCCCTTTGGTAATTTTTTTTTGCCAAACTCGGCCATGTCAATTTCAACAATTTGATTTGGGCCGCCAATTTTAGGGACAGTACCATCAACCTGAGTGGCTAAAAGTGCCTCCGCACACACCTGTCTACAGTATGAAAAACTATCTGCTACAGTCTCTGTGCTGGTAGCCTTGTCCATGAACAAAACACCTGATGTCTCATGGATGGCATCTTTATAGGACGCCTTGCGGGTCCAAAGATATGCCAATATTAAGCTCTTCCTAAGACTAATTTTTGAATCTTCAAACCAAGTGCCCTTCCTAGGGCTAACGGTTGCTGAGCAACGATTCTTGTAGCAACGAAATAATAATTTGTTACTAGTAGATGTGTTGTTAGTTGGTGGTCTTATGTGAATTTTGTCAAGGGGATTCTCACACTTAGGACACAGCACTGTCTTGGGTAGGAGTTTGAATTCTTGACACAAAGAAATAGCATCAGCCTCTGTCTGTGTCTTAAGAAATAAAAAACCCAAGGTAATGATGGTAGGATTTGAACGACTACTTACAGTGGTAACACTAGAAGTAACAACTGGGTTGGGTCTCATTGGGCTTGGCTCACGAAGGGGACGTTTGGCTCTCCGAGGGCGGCCATCATTAGCATCAGATTGCATTTTTAATAGAACTTTACAAGCCTTAGAATTAAAATCAATTCAAAAATAAAAATCCTTTAAAACTAGACTAGATCTAGACTTCTAGATTCTAAGACTGTTTGTTTTAATTTATAAACTCAGAAGCTCATCAACGTTCTTGACCAATCTAGATCTAGATTAGATCTATAGAGTATAGACCCACTATATGGCGTTTCCTGTGCCAAACATTTAACAATGCTCCCAGTAGGCCTATTTAATGAATAAATCGTATTAAATTCAAAGGTAGATCTATCAAGTATCAGTGTAGGCTACTACTCAATAATACTAGACTCTAGATGCATTTATTCCTTTAAAATATTGGTGTACTACAATGATATATAAAGATGCCCCTATATAATAATTATGTTAGGCTACCTACTTGTTGGTGCGCTCACCTTTCTGAGTTTCTCTCAGAACCTCCACCTCAGTCCACTCTGGGGGATGACAAGGGGTGTCAATGAGACAGGACGCTCTGGAAGGGAAGGTCAAGGACATGGAAAATCATGTGGAAACAAAATTTAAGGAAGCAGAACATTCACGGGGCGAGTTGTCACGCAAGCTAGACAGCATGGTCACAGTATCTGCCAATGAAAGCATTAAGGAACTTGAGGACAGAGAGCTCAGAAAAAATAATGTGATCTTATTTGGGGTACAGGAATGCACAGAAACAGATCCTGAAGTGAGGCAGGCGGAGGATAAGAAAAAGGCGGAGGACATAGTCCGCAACGGAAATGTACAGCAGAGATAACCCAGACTTACCGTTTGGGAGCCAAAAAGTCAGAAGCCTCAAGTGTTGATAAAGGACCTAGGCCACTACTGGTGAAGGATTTTTTGCGTTGTGTTTATTCAAATGTTGATAGTCGTTTAAACAAAAGAGCAGAGTTTTATCATTTTATTGAAAATGAGCAACCTGATATTGTTTGTCTAACAGAAATTGTACCCAAAAGATTTATGCTGGCAGTGCAAAAGGTAGAATTGGATATGGACGGCTACGATTGCTTTTGCAAGACTGAGACAGTACTGCTTGTTAAGATCTACAGTGGAACATCTTTAAACCAAAATCTTAGGGTGTTCTAATTTCAATATCGGTTTAACCCCTGCGGCGCTTTGAAGGCCGTCGACGGACAGATGGTCACTCTGAGTCTGGTACGGGTGACTGGATGTGAAAAAATGGGGTGAGGCAGTGCCGTTCACTAGTGCTGAGACGGTTAGGCATTTTTTCAAAACCGCGGTTCGCGGTTCCTCCCCTTGGTCTAACCGCTGGCGCCGGCTCGGAACCGGCTCAGATGACCTTCGCCCTTCACCACGGAGAGCGGTTCTCACTATAGCTTTTGTAAATGGCTTATGAGATGTATATTTCCGTGTGACCGTCGGAGCCGCGAGCAAACCGGTGAGATTGTTCTTTCACCGACTTGAGGAGAGGTGCGGAACGGTGCGTGCCTGCGTCGCTCTCACTCTTTCTCCTCTCTGTCTGCGGCATGATTATAGCAAGTAGATTTAGGCCTCCTTTAGCCTAGTTTTCTTATGAAACTAAGTATTAGGCGTTTGGACAGTATAAATCCGTGACGAGTGACGACTGCAGACAACGTGGGACAAAGCATGATGACGGGAAGGGGAGAGGCGGTGGGCTTGTTGTCATCGCCTTGCTGCAACCGCTCCACTTTTACGGTTATAAGAAAACATTATCTCTGAAGCCAATCGACGCTTCGGTGCACCGCGATTTGACAGCGGCTTCGCTTAAACCTTGTCTCTGTAGTCCTTTAACAACAAGATAGAGAGGAGCCAGTCAATCCCAACGGCACCGGCTCGGCAGAGGCTGCAACCGCACCGCCAGCACATGTGGCGCACCGCTCGCGCCGGTTAAATTGCTCGGTTCATCCCATCCTTACTGAACAGTCCCCGACCCTTATTGATTTGATCTTCACCAATAAGGAGTGAATGATTAAGGATATTTTTCACAACGCCCCCTTTGGAAAGAGCCACCACCAGGTCTTGAGCTTTGACTTCAGAATTAATGTACAGGACAAAGAGGACAAACAGGAAGCGAGGTTCGTGTACTCCAACTTAAATTCAGTAGTCACATAGAGATGCTAGTAGCCAAAGCAAACAGGATTCTGGGATTGATCAGGCGCTCATATCAGTTTTTGGACAGTGAAAGTATGAGGTTATTATTTACAGCACTGGTCAGACCACATCTGGAGTTCGCCAACGTAGCATGATCACCAAGATTTCAGAAGGATAAGAACCTGATTGAAGGAGTGTTGAGGAGGGCCACAAAATTAGTACCAAGGTTAACTAACTTACCCTATTAACTAACTTACCCTATGGAGAACGTCTCAAACAACTCAGACTATCAAGTATGCATTACAAGAGAGACAGAGGAGATATGATTGAGACATACAAATATGTGCATGGACTGTATGATGTCAGATCCCTGCTCACAAGTGAGGAGGACTCCAAAACCAGAGGACACAGTCAAAAGCTCAAAAAGATAAGAGTACATACTGGAGTCCGTCAACACTTCTTCCCAATAAGAGTAACAGACACCTGGAATAGACTACCCAAAGAAATTGTAAACGCTCCAACGCTGAACAGTTTCAAGAACAAAATTGACTTGCTGTGGAAAGATAATATGTACACATTTTAAATCAGCCTAGGGAGAGCACAAAAATAAAAGTTTACAGTAAATTTTTAAGAGGACGACTACAAGAACGGACAAGAGGCCAAAAGGCCTAATCACATCCGCATATCATATCAACTACCAATTTCTACGCATACACTGTAGCCATAGACATAGACAGGTAAGCACAGCAAAGACAACCTGCAACAAGAAGACAATGAGTAGCACAAGAAGCAATAGCAGGTCGCACAGTTGTGAAGACCCAAGGATCACCTCCAGCCCGCAACAAACCAAAGCCCCCGAGGCTAAGAAGACAGTCAGGACATGGCAAAATGCAAAATGAAGGGAACCACCCACAGGCCAGAGAATAAATCAAGACCATCGACCCCCAAGCATGATTTAGCAGCAGGCAATGCAACAGTAAGCACCAAAATGGAACACTGTGGAACATGCGGACACCCCTGCAGAGATGACGAAGATTCGCTCCAATGTGAACTGTGTGATATCTGGTACCACATAAACTGTGAAGGCATTGATCAGGCAACATACCAACTTCTAAAGAAGGACTCTGACAGACCGGTAGCACTACTGCACTACTACTGCTCAAAATCATGTAACAAAGCAGCCAGAAAGCTCCTGGGAGGGATGATCAGACTAGAACATGAGGTCGAAAACCTGAAATCGAAGATGCATGAAACAGACACCAAGATCAATGACATACAAGGTGGATCCTTCACGGACAAGATGGTACAAAAAATCAAAGATATATCAAAGGAACACAATAGAAAACAGGGAGAAACCGGACACACTGGAAACGCACAGAATGTACTCGAAGAAGTTGACGACAGGTTGAGAAGAAGAACAAACCTAATCATTTTTAGAGCCCCAGAAAACACTGCCATACCTGCTGTGGAGAGCAAAAAGAAAGATGAAAACTTAGTACAGGAAATCTTAAAGGATATAAAATCAAACAAAAACCAACAGACATTAGAAGACTGGGAAACCCAAAGAAGGAAAATGGGAATGAAAGACCGAGACCCCTGAGGATATCTTTCCCCTTGGAATCGGATAGGGACAATGTGCTTGCGGCCTACCACAGGGTGAGGAAACAATGGAAGGAGGGAGACGACACCGGCAAAATCACGGCGTCAATAAGCATACGAAAAGACCTGACACCCCAGGAGAGGAAGGAAGAGGAGGAGCTCTATCAAGCACTGAAAAGAAAGAAGGAGGAATCAGAGAGGTCGGGGGACTTACATGCCTTATGGATAAGGTCAAGAGGCCGAATAGTGAACATCGGCAAATATCCAGGGGCAGGAATGGATGCTTGAGCCAAGGGGACTCAGAAAATGTAAATAGTTTTAACCAGAGGAAACACAATGTCGCTTCTTCTTCTAATAGTTCAAGTTCTAACACCTTTGTAAAAAAGTTTGAAAATAGTAACCCAGCCAGTCGCTCCTGCCTGTACACAAATGCAGATCAACTTATGAATAAGCGCAACGAACTGTTATCACTCATTGAGATTCACAAGCCAGCAATCATAGGCATCACCGAAGTAAATCCGAAAAACGCAAGATATGACATTCAAGAAAGCGAAATTGCTATACCAGGATACGAAGTTTTCCACAACCTAGGAAGTACCGGCAGAGGCATAGCATTATTTATCCAAAGTGATCTGAAACCGTCCCTGTGTGAGAAAATAAAGTCAAGTTTTTCAGAAAACATCTTTGCTGAGTGCAAACAAAATGACGGCAGCACACTGCTCATCGGTTTGGTATACCGCAGCCCTAACAGTAGCCTCGAGAACTCAGAGAACCTGAATGCATTACTGCAGGAAATCACTGAACTGAAAGCCTCACATATGCTGAT
Organism: Elysia chlorotica; assembly: GCA_003991915.1. Taxonomy (NCBI): domain Eukaryota; kingdom Metazoa; phylum Mollusca; class Gastropoda; family Plakobranchidae; genus Elysia; species Elysia chlorotica. The sequence goes on from RQTK01000386.1 coordinate 273,497, forward strand.
CATGGGAGATTTTAACTACCCACAGATAAACTGGATTGATGAAAGGAGTAAAGAAGGCCCAAATCACCAAGCAACCAAGTTCCTGAAAGCAACCAGAGACGCCTTCAATGTGTGAAGACAATGAGGAGGAGGTGATCAGCGACGAAAGCAATAACCGGCTGATAGGCGAATAGCCTGACCACAGCCGTACAGCTAAAGTAAGTAAGTAAGTATCCTCCTTGAGTTTTGTGGTCCCTAGCCTGTGGGCGATCAAATGGGTGGGCGGCCAGAATTCGATTATTAAAATTGAATAAAATACCAGCCAGCTGCACTCCCTGTCTTTTTGTTATTTCTTTTTATTATTAAAATTGATTAAAATATCTGCCAGCTGTACTTTCTATCTTTTTGTTATTTTTGGCATGTTTTGTTTGATTCAAAAAGACAGGACGTGATTTGATTATATTCAATTGTTTATTTGAACACTGGTAGAATGCGGGTGGGGAAGGGGGTGGGGACAACATACACAAGCACATAAGAATTAGGCCAGATTGATCCGTTAAGCAATTGAAACTTTAGATCTCTATATCTCTACCTCTCACACTCACTTGCTCTGTCTCAGTGTCTGTCTGTCAATGTCTCTCTTTATCTCTCTCCCTCCCTCTCTCTTCACAGTTTAACTGACTCCCAAGTCCCATGTAATCGAATCCTACCCATCTACCCCTCGAATCCCGCCCACCAAGCCATTTGATCGCCCACAGGTTAGGGACCACTAAACTCAAGGAGTGCCAGGAACCGCGTACAGACAAGTCAAGTCAAGTCAAGGAGTGGGGGGGGAGATATCTAAAGACATAGATCTAGACTAGAATCTAGATTCTCTTGATCTGGGGCAGACTTTAAGTTTAAGTTAACTCGTTGAATTTTAACAATTAGATCTAGATCTAGATCTAGATCTAGGATCTAGATCTAGGTCTAGATTTAGACACTAGAATCTAGATCTGGATCAAGATCTAGACTAGATTCTAGATCACGTGAGCTAGTGAGAAAAGGTAGATTTCGGTCTAGATCTAGACCTAATTGAAAATAACTCATAGGTCTAACTCTAACCTCTGAAAGGCTGAAACGCAGAGGCCTCAGGCTTGGTCAAGGAAATCTTCAAATTTGTGCTCAAGTTGTGTTGTTCCACACGCTGAGGACTAGCTCTTTTTAGCGTGGAGTGTATGGAAAGCTGGAAACAGATCGGCTGGTCGGCTCATCATTCCATCGCATTTTATAGAACAATGCTATTATTGTGTATTAAGCCTAGAATCTAGTTTGTTTGTTTTTTCTCTCTTTTCTCAGAGTTTTGTTCAGGCATAGGTGTTTATGGAGCTTTTTTCCTCCTGTTTTGTATAGTTTTATTCTATCAACATCAATTGGGATTACTGCGTACATTATATTCATATTTGTTAAATTTAGCGGTTTTGTTTTTTGTCGTCCATAGAAACTCTATGGAGGGTGCTGTCCGGATGCATGCTCTTTTCTCAGTATTCTTAATTTTCGAACCTGGGTGGAGGTCCATCTTTAGACACAAATTATAGAGTCACTTTGGTTTGTACTTCAATCAGCATCCTAAGCTCGTCACTCTCTCATTAGCATTTTGCCTTTTTCTTTTATATAGGACAAAGCGTTGGGTATGTTATCGAATTTCAATTAGCAAAGCAATATTTCAGTTATACGTTTACATAATTATATATAATATTTCCCATAATATTACTATCAATCCCAAAATGGATACGAGAATGGAACGAACTACACCAGTGTGCTGTAGTTGCTCCAAGTGCCGAGGACTTCCGAGTTATATATATATTAAAAAAGTATTCGTATGCTTT